>JAXIVD010005128.1:20000-22500 GCA_036785275.1 Cancer borealis | reverse complement strand
TTACTGAGCTTACGGAACTTGCTTTGTGTTTGGTGGCGTCGTGTAAATAGCTTTTTGGTGTTTTTTTTAATCTGTTACATACAGGAAAGACTCCACGGGTTGGTTGTTATGTACGTCCAAAGATGTATGTATCAACCTTTATTTTTTCATGGATGCACTTTCACTTCAGGTGAATATAACGGTATTTTATCATTAGGTATTTCCATAGTGAATTATGGACGTAAATAACGTAATCGCACTTTGTATAACCGTCATGATGTATCTGGGAGGAACGCCAATATTTTGCTCGTGTTGAGCTTTAGCCTTTCCTTGTATCAAAGTGGAAGTGAGGCGCCTTGACTCACGAGCTGACTTAAGGTGGGGTGGGCTGGTGACCCTCAACGGCAGGGCAGCAGCACCACGCCCTCCTCAGGTCCTTCCCCCTGCCCCCTACCCTTCCCCCTGACGGCTGCAGGCGACTCCCCGGGGCCAGCCTCATCCCAGCTCGCAGCGGGCGGGCTCGGTGCCACGCTGGCAGTAGCAGTGACCATTTTCACCACTCCTCTCTGCCGCCCTCCTGCTGCTGTTGCTAGTGGCTAAGGCCACGGTGCTGGTGGTGCTGCTGGAAGAGCTGGTGCTTGTGCTGGAGGAAAACGAGGCTACGTCGTTGGTTTGACGAGGACGTCGCCTGACTGTGATGAGGCACGAGTTGTGGGTGGAAGACTTTTTGGGAAAAGTGTGGCAGATGTGAGCGACGAGGATGTCATGCTGGCGCCTTTCAGGAGAGGAGAGTAGCCCACTTTGGTTTGTTCTGTAGGCGCAATAACTTCCTTGCGTTGCGTTATGGGGAAAGAAGCTTCTTACCTCTTCCGTCTTGCAAAAATATTGGAATAGTTTCTTCAGTGTGCTAGTTTAATTAATCCTCTGAATACACGAGGAGGATATGAGCGTCTGGGATCCTGCCTGAGCAGCGGCACAAGGGGCCCACCGTTCATCAGTGTGAGGGGCGCGGCCAAGGCACGGAGATGACGGGCTGCGCCGCCACACACCGCGAGGGCGTCCGGCTCCCGCAGCTGCTAGAGTGCAGAGTTGCAGTTCATCATGGCTGCCGCTCTCCCAAGATAACCCCGGGACGCTCCAGGTCACCGGGGCGTCTCGCTCCCCGGGTGCCGGGCGGGCCGTCACAGCTGGGAGTCGGATGAAGGCACAGAGGGGAGCAGGACCGAGGAGGGGAAGGGCGGAGGCTGGAACAGAGTGGGGTGGCTGTGAGTGGAGGTGGGGTGCAGGCGCCACACAAAGGTATGAAGACTTTCTTCCATGCTGATTATTGGACCAGATCTTTGTATTTTTCTTTTGCTTTCGACAAGAAAATAATATCAAAATGTAAGCACGGCGCCTTAAATATTGTGATTGTTTGAATGTAAATGATCACTACAAATATAAGTCTTGATATATAGTTGACCTCCAGGATGCACGAGAACACCTGCAAGCAATGTGTCGCGGTGCTGCACACGCTGTGAGGAGACTGTGTGGGTGGGGCTCCCGCATGGCATTCCTGCCGCCCTGGGCTGCCTCGGGGCAGTCTCGAGTGACCTGGCATATCACTGCTCACCTGTGTCCTCCTGCTCCAAGCGCATCACAGATAATTTGCGTCGTTTTAAATCATTACATTTATAAATTGTATGCCTGAAATTCATTATAAGACCATGAAAAAAATCTTCGAGTTTTCAAGTCTCAAGCTACTTAAAAATATTCACGAACCATTACAAATGTAATTGCAGTTTGATGGGTATTGGCGTTTCATATTGATGTTGAAGGGAGTGACAAGCCTCAGGGAAGGGCACCACGCACAATGCTGAGTAAGGATCATCACGTGCCACAGTAAGAAGCATTACGGCAGGGAGGTGATGCCTCGTCTGGAAGGCGCTCGTGGTGGACATGCAGCGTGAATAACTAATAAATTCAGACATTTACGTAGTGCTGCGCTGCTCAGGGAGAAAATAAACTTTTACGGCTGAAATTATAGTAACTCGCTGATGCAGCCATAAAAGATGGGTGAGGCTGATTGCCGAGGGAACACTGTGATATACTCTTTGTGAGTCAGGTGGGAGGGAGGGAGGGAGGGAGGGAGGGAGGGAGGGAGGGAGGGAGGGAGGGAGGGAGGGAGGAAGGAAAGGAAAGGAAGGCAGCACGTGTAAGGAAGGGACGAGCGAAGGAGACTCGGCAGGTGGTGGTCGTGCCATTATGTACAGGAAATGAGCGGTGTGTAAACTGCTGTGAGAATATGTAGCTGTGCTTCCTTGGTGCAGCAAGCTGTACCTGTGCTGCAGAGCCTCCCGTGAGGACCTGCAGGCGACTCTTGGCCAGTGTTACACGTCCTGGAGAGGCGGGGCTAAGTAAAGGCTGGCTGGTTGGCAGGGTGGAGATGGAAAATGGGAATTCTGATTCTGTCATTACCATGTTTATCTGTCTGTCTGTCATTTAACATCCATTTTGTCGATTGTATTACATTGTAACATTT
>JAXIVD010005128.1:7500-10000 GCA_036785275.1 Cancer borealis | reverse complement strand
CTTTATGCCGCCCGTGTAAATATTCCTGTGTTAGCTGTGTTTATTTACTTGTAAAGGACGTGATCGCTATTCCCTTAGTAGCTTTGCGTCAGTTCCATCATATTTCATGGTGTTATTTGTTTTTGTTTCCGTTTCTTTGTATTTCAGTATTTATATATGTGACGTCTGTGGTAACACGCTGTTCTTAAAGTCATTATCCTGGTCATTACACCCTTGCAGTCAAGCTTCATCACAATTACCCTCATGTACTTTCCAAACCTTCATTTACCATCATCATCCATGCTCAGCGCCCCGCCCCTGTCACTTGCGGCCGCCTGCCTCCCTCGCCTCTGCACTCCCGAGCCGCTAGAATCGGAATCCCGGGTAATTGTTGTTTATGGCGACACCTGCTCTGCCACCACCCACGGCAACAGACCTTCCTAGACCATCACCTCGGGGTTTTCTTCGGGTTATCTCAGGAGTCCTCGTCACAGAAGGATTCTCTAGAAGAAACGAAATGCACATGACCGCCCTATAGTGATAGCAGGGGCGGCGAAGCTCCAGGGTTATTGGTGTGTGAGGTGCGGTGCTCCCCTCCCTCAAAACTCCTTCGGGAGTGTTCCGACGCCCGCTGCCGGTGCGGCCATCACGTCCTTCACAGCAGACAAGTGACTCGCCCGCCTTATTTTCTTGTCGCTTCCAAGTGAAGAGGCAATCTCCGCGCACACACTAGTAACGCCTCACGGCAGGCGATCTGTGACGGGGAGGGCACGAGGGCTGACGGAGGGTGGCTCTGGCCTTCGAGTGGTGCTCCTACGGCTGCGCCCCGCGGCCTGGAATTATACCCCTCACACCAGCGCCGCCTTTCATATCACCCATTATCCCAAGAGATGATTTTTTACGAGCTTTCCCTCCGGCGGCAGCTGCACAACTCCCTCGCAGGCTGTTATTACCGGCGGTGTGGTGATCGTTGCCTGCGCCGGACCATGTTGTAGCCTGATTTATGTTCCGAGAATGGGATAATATCGTTATATTTTGTTGTGCTTGTTGTGTGTGTGTGTTTAGCCTCAATTGCTTAGCGCTGAGTGAGGGGATCCGGTGAGCGTGAGGGCACGGCGCCGCCCTCTCCGTGGTGGTGGTCAGGCCTTGTTGGCGTCGCCCCAGGAATATATTGCAATTAAAGGATAAAGCGTCACCTATCTCAAACTTGTATATGCATGTGTACCAACATCCATGTATGTATGTACATATGCGGGCATGTGTGTATGTATGCATTTATGTATGTATGTATCTGTCTAGTTCCCTTGTTGCCTTGCGTCCGGCTGACGATTTATTGATTCTCCTGCACGGCATTTACGTCTTCCCTCAGCCTGAAAATGCATGCTGCCCTCCGCCGCAGTGACGTCCCGCCTGGCAGTGACGAATGGGTGAGCGGCTGTTGCGGGATTGATGTTGATTACCGTGGCGCTGATGAGAACCGTAATGATGAATAGTGATGCCGGCGGCGGAACAGTAGGGACGCGGACGACTGCATTAATGCCACCGTTTGCAGTAATCAGAGAAACACTAACGATGGTGGTGGTGGTGGTGGTGGTGGTGGTGGTGGTGGTGGTGGTGGAGGACCTTTGGGGAAGTGGTGGGTGTGTGGAGCTACCGATTAAGGTATAACTAGGGAGCCTCTGCCTTATACCTGCATTATATTACGTCGCCTCCGTCACTGCCCTTCCTTCTCCATGTTTCCACCTCTCTCTTTTCTTTCTCATTTATCTTCCTGCTTCACCTGCTTCTCCTTTGCCTCCTTCTTTCACCCTCCACCACCACTACTATTTCTGTATCCTTCCTTCTTTTACCTGTCCCCATCCTACCTTCACCTCTTCCCTCGTTAGCGTTACCTGCATGCTTCGACATCTCATCATCCCACTTTTCTTGCACTTGTTGATTTTAACCTCACTTTTACGTTTCTGATCACTGTTGTTTCGTCTATCTACCATACATCTTCCTTCTCGTTTCTCCCAAGTTACCGCTCTAATTCCCTCTTTCACCTTCCACACCTAAGTCTCTATATTCCCCTTCCTCTGCCTTGCCTCCTTAGATACCCTTCCTTCCCTCTTTCCTCCCTCACGTCTCTAGATGGCCCTGGCCCTTGCCCTCCCTTAGCCCTTCCTCCCCCTCTCTCATCCTTTCCGTACCTTCCTCCCTTCCCTCCCGTCTCCTCCCTGGTGGCGCGCACGGCATGACTATCCTCAGAGGTAATTGAGTCATTGTGAATATTGCCCTCCGTACTTACATGAATAGTCTCACGTAATTCGTCCTCTGTGCCTAACATAATTTGGACGACCGACGACACACAATGAAAAGGATGAAATACGAACGCTGAGATTATGGCGCAGGAGGGCAGAGTGGTGGGTTGTGGCGGTGAGTAATGGGTGGCATGTTTATCTGGCAATAGCAGGACGGGGAATGGGAGGGATAGGAGGGCGGCGAAGGGCGTGACCCGGTCTTAAGTAAGGTCCTGCCTGTC
>JAXIVD010005127.1:30000-31042 GCA_036785275.1 Cancer borealis | reverse complement strand
ACTATTCTCCCATATATATCCTTATCTCCCATCTCCCACCCCCGCCCCTTCCCCTCCTACCCCTTCCTTGCCCCTCACCTCCACCCCATCCTTTCAAGGCTCCCATCACCCCCCGTCAGGAGCACTGCAAGGCCGTGACGGAGAGAGAGAGAGAGAGAGAGAGAGAGAGAGAGAGAGAGAGAGAGAGAGAGAGAGAGAGAGAGAGAGAGAGAGAGAGAGAGAGAGAGAGAGAGAGAGAGAGAGAGAGAGAGAGAGAGAGAGAGAGAGAGGAGAGAGAGAGAGAGATGAGCGTGTATGCGTAATAAAAAACATATGCCTGTAAGCACAAACAATAGACATGAATAAATATGAAGCAAAACACTTTGATAACATTTCAACATCACATTAATCAACCTTCTGACAATTCCCTCCCTTCCTTTCCTTCTCTCTTTCCCTTCCCTTCTATCCCTCTCTCCTTCCCTCTTACATTTCCTTATCCTTAACCAGCAACAACAACAATAGGAAGAGGAGGAGGAAGCACCGTAATATCAACAGTACATCTCCACCCACGAGGGAGGAGACGAGGTAGAGAGGATGATGAAGGTGTTACGAGGGAGGAGAGGCTGGGAAGGCGAACTTAAAGAGCTAGGAGAATAGAAGGTAAAGAATAGGATGTTAAGGGTGTGTCCGGGATGCAGACGAATCAAGGACAGTCACATCCTGGGAGTAGTGCCGAGATGTGTCACGCCCCGAACTGGAAGACCTAATAGTAAGTAGCCTTACCCCGAAAGATAAACAGAGAAACACACACACACACACACACACACACACACACAGAAAGACACAGATAGAAGGGAAAGGCGTGTGATAGAAGAGGTGAGGAAGGATTGCATGTGTATAAAAGTGAGAGTAAGGACAAGTGGGTGTAGTGGTAGGGTGTACATAGCCTAGAAGGGATAGAGAATGGGAGGATGAGTGTGGGGAGTGAGGGAGTGAGTGGGAGGATGAGTGTGTGGAGTGAGGGAGTGGGGAGAGAGGAGTGGGGATGGGAGGATGAGTGAGG
>JAXIVD010005127.1:22500-25000 GCA_036785275.1 Cancer borealis | reverse complement strand
AAGAAGAGGTAAAAAGTTGTTCGCAGGTGGTAAATCCAGAAGACTCAATCATACATGTTTCTTGCTATTTTTTTATTACGGTGAAGCAAACTGAAGCCAAGCAAGACCAACCGACGCCTCTCTACCGGTATGACGCGTCTAGATTATAACGATGATAGTAGTAGTAGTAGTAGTAGTAGTAGTAGTAGTAGTAGTAGTAGTAGTAGTAGTAGTAGTAGTAGTAATAGTAGTAATAATAGTAGTAGTAGTCATAATAATAACAAAAATGATAATGATAATCCTATTTCCCTCAATTTCAAGGGAAGGTGACGTCCAGAAGGCATGAACAAAAGACACCAATCCAAGGTCGGAACAAATCGTCCGGTGAAACGCGCCACACAACCATTAACTCCCCGAAGCTGATGGACGACCCTGGCACCACACACCCTCAGACGCAACACAAGGCCCTTAGAAGCTGGGGTTCACACGCTCTGTTCAGTATTTCTCTTATACCTCATTCAACATTTTTTTTCTTTCTTTGGTATCATTTCATTCCATTGATTTTCTTTCCTACATCTAAGTTTTTCGAAGTGCATATCCCTAATTGCGTTTTCTATCCCTCACGTGATTTTTGCATACCGGGGAATCTTTAGTAGATGTGAATATTATCAAGAACAGACCAGACATTGATACGAGTTATCATATAGTTATTGTCTTTTTCACTACTATGTATATTTAGTTAGATAATATGATAATAAAACTTTGTCAAAATTCTTACGCAGAACATTTTCTTTCCCCTCCAATGATGTTCTGGCATTCGTATCGTGTCTGTGTGTGAGTGGCTGGTTGGTGGCAAAGGCGGCCGCGGCTTGGAGGGGGGGAAGGGAGTGTAATGGGAAAAAAGGAAACCATAATTTGCACTGTGCTAGGAAACCGTTCAGACAGGAGTGAAGGTTTTTTTGTCACAGTAAACATTGAACCGCAGTTATTCCCAGGTAATGCTGAATTTACCCCATAAAGGCAATTTACCTGAGAACTTTTTGCCATACATAGCTTATCTTTTATCCTGTAGTTCAATTTATACCTGCATTTTTAGCCTTCATGACGCATCGCTACAACACAACTTATAATCTACAACATAACGTTCATCAAGTCTTGCATTCCTGAAACATTTTTTTGCCTTAAACCAACATTTGTTCTGATCGTGTCCCTCCTCCCCGTTGATCTTCCTCGACCCCGTCATGTTCACGCCAGGTAAACATAACACAATTGTGAGAAGAATGTCACGTCACACGCAATTAATTCAATCGTCAGTTTTCCCTTTCATGTAAACGCCTAGTGCTATATGATCATTTTCTCGTTTTTATTATATACCATCCAATCAAAACGTAGACAATCTTCTCGTACACTTTTTTTCTTCACTCTCTTTTATACATTCTTAAGCCTAACCTAATAATTTTTTTTCTTCATTCTTACATTATCTCTCTTCCATTTCTCTTTCCATCTTCTACGCAGTGACATTTTTTCTTCTATATATTTAAACCTTACCAAATAACTTTTTTCTTCATTCTTACCTTATTTTATTTCTCTTCCATCTCTCTTTCCAGCTTCCACGCAATGGCAATTAGTACATATATCTACAAACTATTTTACCTGGACCTTTCTCACTCTTTACTACTCTCGCACTCTAAACTATATAAGTCTATCCTCCTCTTCCTTTCCCTGCATCCGTTTTCTTCACTGTAATACATCCTGACTTTTCCCAGATTGATTCACATCCTTCCGAGTCCTTCCATGTCACTCCAGAGATTCCTAACGAGGCTATTAAGTGATCATAACAAGGTAACAGCCGCTGGAACCAATTAACTAATTATCAAACTTTGAACCACTTAGTATATGTTTACTTGTATCACGCACAGGACTCCCACATGTTACCATTCTAGTTCATTGTTCAGATTTTTCACTCAACTTGGTCTAAAACTGCCTTCTCCCTCCCCCCTCCTTCCCCCCTCACGCTCCCTAGCAGATGAGTTTCATTTTTCAATTCTTTCGCTCGCGGTTATGTATTCAGTGTTCGAGAATGTTAAGATCTCTCTCTATTTCTCTTTCTCTTTTTTTTTTCTCTCTCTATCTTTCACACACACTCTCTCTCTCTCTTCCTGCATCCTTACAAAGCAGGAAGGAGTGTGTAGTAATGAAAACCAGAGTAAGTGTCTCGAAAGATTCAAGGTTTTATAATTCATTTGTTCGAGCAGTTGTCTCGGTCGTTGCCTGCAGCATGAGCCTCCAGCGGCCTAGGCTCGGGGCTGTACTATTTACATTTCCAACATTTTTATTGAACGTATTAAAGAATAAACGTTGTTTATCAAATTTCTGTCGACAGTTCTTTGGATTAGATTAGTTTTCTAGGTGACTTTACTTACTCAATAATAATAACAATAATAATAATAAATCTCCACCACCTTTGCATAGTTAGGAGAAAAATAATAGAAGATGTATGCATTGATAATTTTAAATATTT
>JAXIVD010005127.1:12500-15000 GCA_036785275.1 Cancer borealis | reverse complement strand
TTCAAGATAACTTTTAAGTCTCCTCAAAGCAATAGAGGAGTGATTTACTTATCTATCTGTTTACTTATTGATTGATTGATTGATTAATTGATGTTAAGGCACTGCAACAGACCCTTTCTTCCCATATCAACACATAAAAAAGTAAGCAGGTAGGGTAGGCGGTAGTAGAGTGCATGGCAAGCGTCCGGGCACGCGAGCCTAGGCTCCCGGGCTCGAATCCCAATATTTGCTGGCAATTTTTCTTTGGTATTACCGCCGAGTGGCCAAAGATTACCCAAATTGCTGCCATACACTGTCCTCAAACGGGATTTGCAATGTTATATGTATCTGAAGCAGTGGCAGCATGTAGCCTTTCTCGCTCTCAACATCAGAGAGAACGAAGAAAATTGAGGCGTCAGTATAAAAAAAATCTAAACCTGAGCCACTAACGGGCGGAGGCCGACCATCAAGCCTACCGGCGCCACATGTATATGATGTAATGTAAAGCAATAAAAAACAAAACAGTGCTGGGGACGAAACTTTGCTCTTTCACACAACTCACACTAATACTTTTCCTGATACTCACTGGTACAATCACCACGGAAGATAGTGATGTCATCCAGAGCCATGAACCCGTTGGCGCGGCTGCTGCCCCACATCCCCTCAAACACCATCTACAACGCCATACACATATAAGCACACGTCAAGCAGGAGGCAATGTAAGGAAAAGGAAACGAGGAGACAGAGAAAGCAGACACAAACACTAAGCAAGATACTTCGTTGATGCAAATTACATAATAAACATACCTGAATAATTGGTGTGATGTGACATGATGTGATGAAGTGTGGAGATGTGTAGTATGTAGTGATGTATGACGTGATGTGATGTGACGTGATGTATGTCATGATGAAATATAGCATCAGGATGCGGTGTGAGGCAGTAATTATGTGTGTGAATGCAGTATGATGTGTATATATTGTGGAATGGTGTGGCATGGTGTGGTGTGGTGACGTGGAGATGTGTTGCAGTGTGGTATGAAGTGAGGGAATGGTGTGTGCAGTCTCACCACAAAGTTTCGATCATTCTGTAGCTTGGCTTGCCCGTACAGCCAGTTGGGTCCCTGGTGGTTCTTGAGGGACCACAAGGGGCGGGTGATGATGTCTCCCTCCGCGTTCTCATATCGTTCGTGCACCATGAGGGAGCCGAGGGACGGGCCGGAGGGATCAATGAATGGCTCGTACATGAAGTACCTGGAGGAGGGAGGATGTAATGGAGATGAGTGTGTTTCAGTGTCATACGTACCCGCGCCTTTACTCTTGCCCTTCCGCTAGGTGTTGATCTTTTACACACACACACACACACACACACACACACACACACACACACACACACACACACACACACACACACACACACACACACACACACACACACACACACACACACACACACACACACACACACACACACACACACACACACACACACACACACACACACACACACACACACACACACACACACACACACACACACACACACACACACACACACACACACACACACACACACACACAAACACACACACACACACACTGCTGACCCTTCCTGTATCAACACTATACATTAAAGTGAACACAGCTCTTCACTGCTCGCCACACACCAGAAGGCAAGGCACATGGGGTCCCCGGAGCCCTTCATGGTGGGGGAGACCAGCCAGGCACGGTCCCCGCCTCGCTGTACGGCGCCCCGCGGTAGTATCATGTAGAATCCTGAGAAGAGAAAGTCTTTGAAACTCTCAGCAAATATTAGGCTTTTCAATATACCTTCAACAGCTCACAGAACTCATGGAAAAACACTACAATTGCATCTACACTTAACCCAATGAATGCACAATAACACACATTATACAATATACTGAAGTGGAACTCAGAACACAAGGCAATCAATCACCACAGCTTCCATGGAGCGATATATGCACTTATCCTGCCTTAACAACCTTTTACAGTTTAACTCTTAAGAAAATAAATCTAGCGTGCTTGCCCCAGCTGGCCGAGCCTCTTCCTAACTATATATACACCAAGGCTCCTACGGCTGAGGGTGAGGAGGAGGAGGAGCAGCGGTGCAAAGTCCCACCGCTTATGTACAGCACAGCCACAGACAAAGGGACGAGACTCTTAGGTAATTTGTCACTTCAAGGAAAAGATAAGTAACTACTTGGACAATTTACACATGTGTTGAAAGTCCAGCGGTACTAAAAATCATCAAAAATAGAAATTGCAATCATGAAGAAAAGGGCGTGAAGGATGAAGCCCTTGGTGGGGTAGGGAGAAAGGCGTTGAAAAAATAAGGAAGAAGCAAATGCAAGTGAAAGATCTGGCGGAGGAGAAGAAAACACACACTCAAGTTATGTACAAAGAAAGTACTTACTGTCAACACAGGAAAAGGCAAAGAGGGAGCTGAAAACGCAAGAAACTATTGAAGATTGGAAAAGGATATATGGCACAGGTAAGTTTAACA
>JAXIVD010005127.1:0-7500 GCA_036785275.1 Cancer borealis | reverse complement strand
CACACACACACACACACACACACACACACACACACACACACACACACACACACACACACACACACACACACACACACACACACACACACACACACACACACACACACACACACACACACACACACACACACACACACACACACACACACACACACACACACACACACACACACACACACACACACACACACACACACACACACACACACACACACACACACACACACACACACACACACACACACACACACACACACACACACACACACACTGTGTCCAATAAACTACCAAGCCAATCCGTCTGTTGTTTCAATCCTTTGTGTGTGTACGTAACCTACACACTACATAACCAATCACAGAGCGCGTGACTCACTTGGACACGCCCCCTGGATGATGGAGATGTCGTCGATGGCGATGTCTCCAAGGTTGTTGGCGCCCACTTGGCCTTCAAACACAATCTGGCGGCAATACAAGGTGTTACCCTTCACTGGCCTCACACATTCACATCTAATTATAGTAAGACCAGGTGTTTTTATATCACTATGGCTGGAATCTAAACACATGTAATTAAACGTACGAGTATTAATATAAATCACGACTTTTTATTTCTGGTGAAGGTCAAAATTACTAAGATGTCTCATAAACTATAAACATGTTAACCATCAATGCATGTGACACAAATATAAACAGCTCAGGTTCCTTCCCGGAGTGCCTCGCCCCGTCCAAACACAGTCACCAAGCGCGTCCAGCCGCTGCATCAGCCAGGAATGGAGGTGACACAAGCTTGACACAGGCGGACCGACCACACCCCAACACCACCACTACCACCAACGCCACCATCACCACCAGCACCACCAGCACCACCAACAGTACATTGCATTACAGTGAAAACTTACTCCAGGGCCTCTTGATGTGTGTGCTTTCATGATAATCTGCAGTGAGGGACAGTATGGATGGACGCCCAGGTGGATGAATGGATGGATGGATGGATGGATGATAGGTACGTGCAGAGTAAGAATGAAGAGACAGTTGAGAATTGCATCATCACAATACTGTAAGACACCATCCATTCTCCATCCAGTGAAGGGCAATTCGTGCTTCACCGGTTCATCACACCCCGCTGCATGCACGAGAAACGGTGTGCTGCCAGACACTCTACAGTCACCCGCCAACAAACTATTCCTTTTCCATATTTCCATTAACAGTGTGATTTCAGATGCAAGTACAACAATCCCTGGCTTATGTACGATGGTGCCTCGGTTATATCACCTTTCAAGATTAGGAACAAGTTTTTTGCAATCCACATAATTATAATCTCTTATTTCCACATTTTCCAGACTGGGGATGCTCGTGCTCCAAGATGCAGCGGCGACTCTGACTGGCGCCTCGTGACTGTACCTTGAATTTGGGCAGCTCAAAAGAGTCTGGTGATACCTTGAAGGGCGAGGTGGACGAGATTGGCACCTGCCCCTGGTACCACGCGTTGCCTGCCTCCCCGGAGATCTTCCAAATGATGGTGTCCTGGGCGGTGTTCACGTCGTAGATCAGTACACGCAGCGAGCCGATGCCGTTGCCGTACATGTGTGTCCAGAACCGCATGCAGAGTGGTCCATCCGGGTCTGTTCAGGGAAGGTGAACAAGAGGGAGCTTAAGTGTACAGAAACAGAGTCATAAGTACGATAAGTATGAAAGTGGAAGAAGAAAGTCAAACAGATGAAACTTTATATGCAGATGAAACAATAGAGACTAAACTAAAACTTACGAATACATCAAAATATAATCATAACATGAATTCAAATTACAGAAACATTTCAATGGCATTTCAATATAATCTTCTCCTCCTTCTCTACTACCACACACACTCACTCGTGCCCTGGAACTCTTGGCTCATGAGGCGTGCGACGTCCCCAGGTCGCCGCGGGAACCCTGAGTCGATGAAGGCGTAGCCGCCCATCATGCCGTCGTTAGCGAAGGAGGAGCGGTCACGGGGCGGCCCGGTGCTGGGGTTGAGGCTGCCGCGACTCTGTTGGGAGGACGAGATTTGCTGTGTTGTAACCAGGGGAGGGTGAAGGGAAATGGTTGTGGCTGTAGTGAGAGTGAAGAGAATGGCTGCAACTGTAGGAGGAACAGAGGAGACAGAGGAGAGAGCTGCGGCTGTAAGTACTGTGGGTGACGATGAAGGAATGAGCAGACAGCCGTCAGTAAGAAGGTTGATGTCCCATACGAAGGATGAAGAAGTCACCATTAATCTATTAAATCCAGAGGCCGGATGATGTTGCTAATGATGAGTAAAAAAACTTATCTAAACGCTCATGGCTGTGTTAGCGGATGAAGGTGATAACACACAGCCATTCCAGCCGTGACTCACCAGCGTCCAGTCAAAGTCATCGTTGGAGTCCTGTGTCCAGCCGCAGGTGCCGCCCTCGAAGGTACAGAAAGCCCCGCACTCCTTGGAAGGCGTGAAAGACAACTCGTCCAGACCCACATAGCCTCGGAAACGTCGGCTACTGTCTCCACTGTCCACTGGGATCGCCTCAAAGATGACCTGCGGAGGATTTGTGTTAGTTAAGTCATCACAGTTACTAATGCATGGCTTGTAGTGAGTCTCTCTCACACACACATTCCCTCCACCATGCATCCACCTACCGAGTGTTTCTTGCCAAAGGTGTAGACGATCTGTCCTTCCTTCCACTCGCCATTGGTCATGTCCCTCGCCTCCCACAGCACCACGTCTTCATTGCCGTCATACCCTTGCATGGCCTCGTCCATGGGCATACCCACACTCATGTTCTCTGCCATGGGATGCAACAGGACACGTACCCTGTCGGGGCTCAAGCCGGCGATGGAATACCTGTAGAGATCATAAAAGTCAAGATAATTAGATGGCCCGCCATGTTTTGCTTCGTATGGAGGCGATGCATCAAACTACAGTATCTATGACATAATTTCTATTCTTTTTATATCCTTACATCACCTTAAGCTTTCGGGACTCACCAGAACTTGACACACATGCCCTTAGGTCCTGTGGACTCCTTCAAAGGGGACATCAACATGGCCGACTCAAAGGGGGATTGACCAGCTATCCGAAGAGGAACTTGCGACGTCTCGAACACCGCATAGCCACCTGCGGGACAACCAAGTATCGGTGACAACAGATAAAGTTTTCGAATCAAACTAAATAATAGTTTGTATTAAGTTTTAAAAAGTTGAATATTTTTTTCACAATCAAGAGAAATCAACAAGATAAGTCTACAGCCACAAACAAAATAGAGAGGGAGTTCCATCGCTGCCTTACCCTGGCTGTCACCGTAGGACACATCCACCCCTGGACCCCCCACCCAGTAGGCGCTCTCCCCCGTGGAGGGACTCCACTTGAGTTGCGTCACCTCCAAGTTGGACCAGTCACACAGGGACTGGGTGGGGCTGCTCCCGAAGTCACACAGCTCGGAATCTGCGAGTTACAAGATATTGGAGCAGGTGATGTGGTAAAACAAAAAGCTGTCAAAGAATGCGAAATAAAAGCCAGAAAGTGTAATGGACTGAAAACTCATATACATAAAACATATCGTAGTGACAAAGAAAGCTTCACAAGTGTAATGAAAAAGCTTATTAGTAAGCAAAGCACTTACAAAACACCCACTCATGTATACGCAGCCACACTGCTGCACCTGTACACAGATACGCATTCATGTACGGTGTAGGGGGCGGGGGAGGGGTGAGGCGCCGTCAGAAGGGCGTCTCAGGCAAAGGTTAGACCGGGGGCTGCTAGCGTGGAGGATGAGGCGGCGGGCACAGCGAGTGGGCGACAGGCGAGTGTGTGTGTGTGTGTGTGTGTGTGTGTGTGTGTGTGTGTGTGTGTGTGTGTGTGTGTGTGTGTGTGTGTGTGTGTGTGTGTGTGTGTGTGTGTGTGTGTGTGTGTGTGTGTGTGTGTGTGTGTGTGTGTGTGTGTGTGTGTGTGTGTGTGTGTGTGTGTGTGTGTGTGTGTGTGTGTGTGTGTGTGTGTGTGTGTGTGTGTGTGTGTGTGTGTGTGTGTGTGTGTGTGTGTGTGTGTGTGTGTGTGTGTGTGTGTGTGTGTGTGTGTGTGTGTGTGTGTGTGTGTGTGTGTGTGTGTGTGTGTGTGTGTGTGTGTGTGTGTGTGTGTGTGTGTGTGTGTGTGTGTGTGTGTGTGTGTGTGTGTGTGTGTGTGTGTGTGTGTGTGTGTGTGTGTGTGTGTGTGTGTGTGTGTGTGTGTGTGTGTGTGTGTGTGTGTGTGTGTGTGTGTGTGTGTGTGTGTGTGTGTGTGTGTGTGTGTGTGTGTGTGTGTGTGTGTGTGTGTGTGTGTGTGTGTTGTAGTTGTTATTGTTGTTACGGGCAATTAATAAAGTTTTGGTGTCGCAGACATACAATATAATACAGCATCCATTTCCCATTCACAGTGTTGAGCGGAAGCGGGTCCGCGATGCCAGCAAGACACACACCGGACAGCATGGCGGCAAAGGCAAGGAACTCATGGAACGCTTTTAAAAATACTATACACAGCGAATTCGGTACCTTGTGCTTCTGCTCCCAGTGCTCTGCCAATGTATACATAATTATACAGGTACTGTGTGTGTGTGTGTGTGTGTGTGTGTGTGTGTGTGTGTGTGTGTGTGTGTGTGTGTGTGTGTGTGTGTGTGTGTGTGTGTGTGTGTGTGTGTGTGTGTGTGTGTGTGTGTGTGTGTGTGTGTGTGTGTGTGTGTGTGTGTGTGTGTGTGTGTGTGTGTGTGTGTGTGTGTGTGTGTGTGTGTGTGTGTGTGTGTGTGTGTGTGTGTGTGTGTGTGTGTGTGTGTGTGTGTGTGTGTGTGTGTGTGTGTGTGTGTGTTTGCCTGTGTATGTGTGTGTGTCATAGCTAACTGTTAGGAGGTGATAAAGGGAGTGATGTAGAACACTGTACAAGTGCTAGGGCGAGGAGGATGGATCATAGGGATGTGTTGAAAGTCTGTAGTGATCTGAGTCTGTACATGGGATGTAGGTGGGGTGTTGAGGGTCTGTCAGGTGTGTGTAGTGTAGGTGTGTGTCTCGTCCTCGGTGCACGCGTTCAGCGGTTGTGGTACCTTCAGGTTCGCTCTCCTGACGCCCCCGCCTGCCCTCGTCTCGCCGGGCGGGGGGGCGGGGGCGGAGCGCAGGTTTGACGGAGTCTTGGCGGTCAGGGGACAACAGGGATGGAGGCGAGTCCTGGGTCACATCCGACTCTCCTGTGGCAAGGCAAGGCAGGTGGGGCAGGGAATAGGATGCCAGGCTCAGCGGGGCTTCACCACCATTATCACTACTAACACTAACACCAATACTAACACCAGCACTAACACCAATGCTAACACCAGGAGTAACACCAATACTAACACTAACACAGACACTAATACCAATACTACCACTAGCACCAATTCTAACACAAGCACTAACACCAATACTAATACTAACACCAATACTAGTACTAACACCAGTACTAATACTATAGTAGTTTTATTTTATGTGTCAAAATGCATGAAAAAAAGTTTACCGTCCCCTTTTCTGAATCCACATGCCATCGATGACTTTGACGAAAATATTACTTAATTTCTTAATGTATATTTATAGATACTTAGATATAATACATTCATATTCAAATCACATTTCCTTCGTCAAATAATCCTGATCATAGCAATTTAATGCAACTCATTCGTATGTTCGGACAAGTTCTATTCAGCCAATCAGATGGAAGTGTCCGAAGCCTACCCACTGCATTTTGACCAAGAATTGAAAAGAAAAGAAAAAGACTATATTTCCAACGTCTGGTCTGCACCAATGAGCTGTTGATGCAGAGGAAGCAAAGCAGTCCCCTCCCTCCTAGCGACTGACTAACGCATCGCCAACAGGGGAACACCTGTTTATATCACACGCGCGCGCACACACACACACACACACACACACACATACGCACACACACACACACACACACACACACACACACACACACACACACACACACACACACACACACACACACACACACACACACACACACACATACACACACACACACACACACACACACACACACACACACACACACACACACACACACACACACACACACACACACACACACACACACACACACACACACACATATTTACTAACGACAGCAGTACTACTAAAATTAAATTAACTTAATGACTCCCACACGGAAAAACACAAAAAATATATTTAAAAAAACGTAAAAATAGAAGTAGAAAAAACAAACACGAATAACCAAGAAAGTCACTCTCCCCAAAAAAAGGTAAATAGGCACACAGTTTTGTCATAAGGAAAGGTATGTTAATCAAGTCACTCTTTCGTTGTTACATAAGAAAGGGAGCGTGACGGAATGAGGAGGAGCATAACAAACAGCATAACAGCATAACACAGCTGCTGCAAATACCTTCCTGCACACTACTATGGTCACCCCAGAGTCACCTCACGGAAGGGTCTCCAAATAGCACACTCCAGCAGCACTCCCTTAATTTTTATTACATCTTCGTGCAAGGTTACTGGGGTGCGTCCTCCCATTTTTATTCAGCAAGGACAAGCGAGGAAAGAGAGAAAGAAAGAGAAAGAGAGAGAGAAGGGGGGGGGGGCTAGGGACACAAAGGTATGAAGGAAGGTGAAGAAGGAGGAGAAAGATGCATGCTGAGGGAGTAAATGATGAAGTGAAGGAGTGAGAAGGTGTGAAGGAAGGAAGGAGTGAAGGAGTACAAGAGAGGTGAAAGGAGGAGAAAGGTAGGAGTAAATTAGGGAGGTGGAGAGGAGGGTGAAAGAGGAAGGTGAGAAGGAGGGTGAGAGAGGGAGGTGAGTAAGAAGGTAAGGATAAAGAAAGGATTGCAAAAGAGAGTGAAGGACAAGTATGAGAAAGACTATGCACAAGGCACGAGGGAGGAGTAACAAAGAGTCATTACGGTGAGGAGGTGCACAGGTGAGTTGGTGCACAGGTAAAGGAGAAAAAACACACCTGCGTTGTCCTCATCGGTGACTTGTCTTCTGGACCTTGGCACCACCCTGTCATCAGCCTCAAGGTCAATGTTCTAGGGAGGAAGACCATTTGAGTTAACCAATACTGTTTAAGATATTGCTACTAATAATAATAATAATGATAATGATAATAATAATGATAATAATAATAATAATACCTAACACAACCAGAATTTCACGGTTCTAATCTACATCACCGCCGATATATGTATAGAAAAGAATAAATAGATAGATAGAAAAATAAATGAATAAATCAATATATAATTATGAAAATGAATAAGCAAATAAATCATGAATAAGACCCTGATCCCCTCCCAGGCTGGTGTGACAGAAGACAACAATTTTATCCCTCGCCACAAAACGGTCGGCTGGCGGAGCTGATGGTTTCGAAACACGGCGCGTCAAGACCTAAGAGTTGCGTCGTCTCCACCAGCTTGCCGGGCGGGCGGGCGAAGGGACAACATACCATCAGGCCACGCGCGGTAATTACAGAAGAAG
>JAXIVD010005126.1:17500-27500 GCA_036785275.1 Cancer borealis | reverse complement strand
GATGAATATGTTCTGGGCTGGAACGTGCAGTACTGAGACCCAGCACTCCTTTCCCCCCCTACACACACCACATGCCTCCCTAGGGTGATCCTGCTCCTGGTGATGTCTTGCATTGTCGCAAACACGAACTGGAATAAAACTTGCAGCATAAATCTGACAGGCATTATCTACATATACTTTTGTGCTTTAAGAGGTTTACTGTCTTTCCTGTGCACTCCAGCATCATCACTACGAGAAATGTTGTCTCTTCTGTCACCACCACCACCATCATCACCATCATCATCATCATCATCACACCACAGTGAAGATGGCTTCCATACCCATCTCTGTAACGCAACATAATGAACTGAAATATGAACGGCTATCATCTTTCTCATTTACATCGTCATCTTCTCTCCTTCTCCTCCTCCTTCCACTTCCTCCTCCTTCATATCATCTCTTTCCCATGAAAATATGAACGTGACAGTGCATGAAGCCGCTGGCACTCCGGTCATGCAAGATCCAAGTCATGCGTGTTGACTTTTAGGAACGGCAGAACGTGTCCCTTGTGACCCAACCAGACGTACCTCATGATCTTTCAACGTGAACCCAATGACCTCGGGCGTCCCTGGTCCTAGGTGGTTAGGGTGCGAGCATGTCAGCGGATTGCAAGGGTCGTGACACTTGATTGGTCTTCCTTTAAATCAATATTAGGGTTACGGCGAGAAGAGAATTACGCGTTAAGTGTCGGTAAAGCCTGTCGTCCTTGCCCTTGTAGCAGCGACAGGGAGTAGGTGCAGCGGGACAGTGGGTGTGTGTAGGCTGGGTGACAGGAGGAGGAGGAGAAGGAGGAAGAGGAAGATAAAGATGAAGAGGAGGAGGAGTACAAAGGAGTACAAAGGAAGAACAGACAGCAACAGTCCTACTGGACCTAACGAGGCTGTCTGTTTAGCTACACTACTACTACTATAATATCTACGTGATAGAGACAAAAAGACAGCAAAGTGGAAGGCTCCTCCCCACCCACCCCTCCCTCCAGCCGAAGCTGGCCGGAAGAGGAAGTGATACCATGTAGTATGAAAAAACTAACATGGAATTTGTATAGGAAAGAAATAAAAAAACAAGGAGTAATCTATGCTATTAAAAAAAAAAATAATAATAATAAATAAATAAATAAATAAATTTACGCAGTAGTGAAATATTCGACTTGGTAAACAGATGCTAAGTGCTTATCGAGTTTTTTCTTAAATGATTCAATTGTAGTATTGTTGACAATTTGTGCTGGGAGAGAATTCCAAACATTTACGATTCTATTGAAGAAAAAGTGCTTCGCTTCATTTGATCTAAAGCGCTTACCAATGATCTTGAAGCCATTGTTATGGGTGGAGCTTGTGAGGAGGAAAGAGGAGGAGGAGGAGAGAGAAGAGGAGGAAGGAATATTAAGAAAGAAGTGGTGGTTGGACGCGAGGTAAGAACAATAGGAAAAAAAAAAAAAGGAAATATAAGAAGGAAGGAAAGAAAGAAGGAAGGAAGGAAAAAAGTGATAAGACAGGGCGTGGTAGCTTTGGAGGAGAAGATGACATATATTGGTGTTGTGTGATGCTTTGTAAATATTGACTTGTGTTATCTGTTGTTGTTAGGGTGTTAGGGTGATGGTGCTAGTGATAGAAAAGAACTATATATCTATTGCTAACGTTTCTCTTTAACTTAGAAAAACGTTTAGTAAGATGATTGCCACAGTTCAGTTGACGAGTGTTATCTCTCCTTCAAGACTTCATTGCCACGTGATTGTTAAGTTATTTTTACGTATTCTTTCATTGGTGTTCCTCGTCTCGTCTCGTGTCTGCGTTTGGAAGTTATTAATTTTATTTTTTTGGTATAATGAAGGAATTGATTATTATTTTTCATGTGTGTCGTTCTCTAGATTGTGTGTTCCTTTGTTTTTTAAGATGATGTTACGTCTATTTTCCTCGTGATGGGCTGGGAACTTTAATAACAACAATAATTATAGTAACATCAGTGATATTAGTAGTAGTAATAATGATAATAGTAATAATAATAATAATAATAATAATAATAATAATAATAACAATAATAATAACAATAATAGTAACAATAATAATATTACTACTACTACTACTACTACTACTACTACTACTACTACTACTAATAATAATAATAATAATAATAATAATAATAATAATAATAATAATAATAATAATAATATTAACAATAAAAATAACAACAACAATAGTTATAGTAATAAAATACTGATGATAATGCTAATGACCGTAACACGATATATTAATTTTGTTATTGGCATCTTGTTATTATTATTTGTTTTGTAATACTTTCAGTGCGTTTAAAAAAGAAAAAGAAAAATGAAAACCACTCTCCACTTTGTGTTTCTGTGCCAGTAACATGTGGGCCTCCAGCGCACTGCTCGTCTCCCGCTGTGATTGTCTATGGAGGCAGGAAAGCACAGCCAACTTTTTCTCCTGAACGAACAGCCCAGGGCGTGGCCACCTTTTTGGGCGCTGAAACCATATATTTCCTTAGTCGCTTTCCAGTGGCGAGAGTGTGCGTTGGTGTGTATGTGGGCGAATGTGTACGTTGGTGTGTATGTGAGCGAGTGTGTGCGTTGGTGTGTGTATGGGTGAGTGTGTGCGTTGGTGTGGGCGAGTGTGTGGTGGAAATCTTGCTTGCGTCGAACTTTACTTTATATGTAGTTGTGGTAGCAGGTACATTTTTCTTCACCACTACCTCCACAGCAATATTATCAGACCGACCACCACCACCACCACCAGAGAAAGAGAAAGAGAGAGAGAGAGAGAGAGAGAGAGAGAGAGAGAGAGAGAGAGAGAGAGAGAGAGAGAGAGAGAGAGAGAGAGAGAGAGAGAGAGAGAGAGAGAGAGACAGAGACAGAGACAGAGAGAGAGAGAGAGAGAGAGAGAGAGAGAATATATATATATATATATATATATATATATATATATATATATATATATATATATATTGAGAGTTTTCACCTTTCTTAACCTTCCTCCCTTTCTTCCTCTTCTTCCTCCTTCTCTTTCTTTTCCGCCTCCTCCTCCTCTTCTTCCTCCTCCTCCTCCTCCTCCTCCTCACAACATGGTTTCCGTAATAAACGTTCATGTCTAACTAACTTATTAGACTTCTTTTACAATGTTTTTGACACGTACGATGAAAGCAGAGCAGTAGATATCATATATCTGGATTTTCAAAAGGCCTTTGATAAAGTTCCCCATCAACGATTGCTTAACAAACTAAAGACTCACGGTATCTCTGGTATCATCTACAATTGGCTTCAGGACTGGCTCTCTGAACGTAAACAGAGAGTAGTCTTAAACGGTGTCTCCTCTCAATGGTTAAACGTAAAAAGTGGCGTACCACAGGGTTCAGTACTTGGCCCTATTTTGTTTCTGATATATGTTAATGACATAGATGATGGGATCTCATGCAAAATATCAAAATTCGCTGACGATACGAAAATTGCCAGTAAAGTAACTTCGACAAGTGACAGAGAAGTCTTACAATCAGACCTTGATCGACTAACGTCTTGGGCCAATAAATGGCAAATGAAATTTAACGTTGATAAATGTAAGGTACTACATATCGGAAGAAATAATGATCACGTTCAGTACCAAATGGATGGAAAACTACTTTCTGCAGTGAACAAGGAAAAAGATCTAGGAATCACAATATCAAGCGATTTAAAACCCAGTCAGCATTGCTCAGAGGTAGTTAAAACCGCTAACAGATTGGTCGGCTTTATTGGGCGTACGTTCGAAAATAAATCAGAAAAAGTCATATTAAAACTGCATAATTCACTAGTACGACCTCATCTTGAATATTGCGTACAGTTCTGGTCCCCATATTACAGAAAGGACATTGACAAACTGGAAAGAGTCCAGCGTAGAATAACGAAAATTATTCCAAGGCTGAGAAATAAACCTTATGAAGAAAGACTTAAAGAATTAAACTTATTCAGCCTCGAAAAACGAAGGATGAGAGGAGATTTAATTGAAATGTTCAAGATAATTAAAGGATTTGATAATATCAATGCAGAAGATTACATTACTTTTGATCGATCAAATATAACAAGAAGACGTCATACTTTTAAGATTACTGGTAAAAGATTCACATCAAACGAAGCCAAACATTTCTTTTTCAATCGGATCGTTAACGTTTGGAACTCCCTGCCCGCCAATGTCGTCGACAGTAAAACAATTAATACATTCAAAAATAGACTGGACAAATACTTAGAAGCCAATCCGCAACTAAAACATTATTCGTCAACATAGTAAACTTTGAGCAAGTTCCTTCTAATGTACAGTAATTACAAAATCTCGATTCGGAAGGACGTCGCTAGGGGCCTGACATCGCTTGCCAGGAAGTAGTGTTAGTGACAGTAGTAATAGGCAAGTCTAATCTAGTTCCACGCATTTATTTATTTATTTTTACTTATATTGCATGGTTGGCCTTCCTCTCCTGCCAGTCGTGGCTGGTGGGAGAATCCCTCACCCTTACTATCCTGTATCCTTCACCCCAGATTAGATAGTGTAGTCTAGTTTATCACAAACAGCCTCGTAAGGGCCAGTAGGCCTGTTGCTGTTTGTTCTTCCTATGTGTTCCTATGTGTTCCTGCGTACATTTTTATTTTATTGTTTTTTTTTTTTTTATAGCATAGATTACTCCTTGTTTTTTTTTCTTTCTTTCCTATACAAATTCCATGTTAGTTTTTTTCATGCTACATGGTATCACTTCCTCTGCCGGCCAGCTTCGGCTGGAGGGAGGGGTGGGTGGGGAGGAGCCTTCCACTTTGCTGTCCTTTTGTCTCTATCACGTAGATATTATAGTAGTAGTAGTGTAGCTAAACAGACAGCCTCGTTAGGTCCAGTAGGACTGTTGCTGTCTGTTCTTCCTTTGTACTCCTTTGTACTCCTCCTCCTCCTTTGGAACACATTTGAAACATTTGGAAATTAGCAAATGTTACCCCTATACAAAAGAAAGAAGATAAAACACTACCGATTAACTACAGACCAATCAGCCTCACATCCGTAGTTGGTAAATTAATGGAAACTATAATACGCGATAAACTAGTGACTTTTCTTGAAGAAAATAGCATGATTAATAATTCTCAACATGGTTTCCGAAACAAACGATCTTGCTTAACGAATCTCCTTGACTTTTATAACGATGTATTCAACATTTATGACGAGACAAAAGCGGTCGATATAATTTATCTCGACTTTCAAAAAGCGTTTGACAAAGTTCCCCACAAACGGTTATTAAAAAATTAGAATCACACGACATATCTGGAAATATTCTTAAATGGGTTGAAGACTGGCTTTCCGAAAGAAGACAACGCGTTGTCATAAACGGTAAATCATCTAACTGGCGAGACGTTAAAAGCGGTGTGCCACAGGGCTCAGTACTTGGTCCCATTCTTTTTCTAATTTACGTAAATGATATTGATGAAGGCCTCACTTGTAAAATATCAAAATTTGCCGACGATACGAAAATCACGAGTAAAGTAACTACAACCGCCGATAAACTACAATTTCAATCAAACCTCAACATGTTAGTCAATTGGTCAAAGAAATGGCAAATGAAACTTAATGTTGATAAATGTAAAGTTTTGCATATCTGTAGCAATAATCAATTCAATAAATATACAATGAATGACTCTGAACTTTCCAAGGTTAACCATGAAAAAGACTTAGGGATAACTATTAGTAACGATCTCAAAACAGATAAACATTGTTCAGACGTTGTAAAAAAAAAAGCTAACAAACTGGTCGGTTTCATCGGTAAAACTTTTGATTATAAATCTGAAAAAGTTATCCTTACATTATATAATGCACTCGTACGCCCTCCTCATCTAGAATATTGCATTCAATTTTGGTCACCATACTATAGAAAAGATATTAATAAGCTGGAGAGAATACAAAGAAGAATTACTAAAATGATCCCAAGACTGCGAAATAAGTCTTACGAAGAACGTCTAAAGGAGCTGAACTTATTCAGTTTATCCAAACGTAGGCTACGAGGGGACCTAATTGAGGTTTTTAAAATTTTCCATGGTTTTGATAATATTAACATAAACGATTATGTAACTACCGATCTCACAAGCTCCACCCGTAACAATGGCTTCAAGATCATTGGTAAGCGTTTTAGATCAAACGAAGCGAAGCACTTTTTCTTCAATAGAATCGTAAATGTTTGGAATTCTCTCCCAGCACAAATTGGCAACAGTACTACAATTGAATCATTTAAGAAAAAACTCGATAAGCACTTAGCATCTGTTCACCAAGTCGAATATTTCACTACTGCGTAAATTTTTATTTTTATTATTTTTTTTAATAGCATAGATTACTCCTTGTTTTTTATTTCTTTCCTATACAAATTCCATGTTAGTTTTTTCATGCTACATGGTATCACTTCCTCTTCCGGCCAGCTTCGGCTGGAGGGAGGGGTGGGTGGGGAGGAACCTTCCACTTTGCTGTCCTTTTGTCTCTATCACGTAGATATTATAGTAGTAGTAGTGTAGCTAAACAGACAGCCTCGTTAGGTCCAGTAGGACTGTTGCTGTCTGTTCTTCCTTTGTACTCCTTTGTACTCCTCCTCCTCCTCCTCCTCCTCCTCCTCCTCCTCCTCCTCCTCCTCCTCCTCCTCCTCCTCCTCCTCCTCTTCCTCCTCCTCCTCCTCCTCGACTATATCTCGAATACTGCGTACAGTTTTGGTTCCCATACTACAAAAAAGACATAGAAAAGCAAAACAAGTGTTCACTGAAGAATAGCAAAGTTCCCAGACTGAATCATATACCCTATACAGGAAGGCTAAGAGATGAACGCATTCAGCTTATTGAAATGGAGTATGCGAAGTGATCTAATAGAAGTGTTTAACATATTCAAAGGAATTGACAAGATAAATGCTGATTACTTCACAGTTGATCAATCAAATATAGCAAGAAGACGAAACAGTTTCAAGATAATCGATATAAGATTTCTGACACATGAAGCCAAACACTTCTTCTTCAATCGAGTCGTCAACGTCTGGAGTTCTCTGTCTTCTAACGTTGTTGACAGTATAACACTTACACCTTTCAACATCAGACCACACAACTACTTGGAATCTTATCATCAAAGGATATATTATTATTAATCGGAAATAAATTATATCACGTTGTGTATATATATATATATATATATATATATATATATATATATATATATATATATATATATATATATATATATATATATATATATATATATATATATATATATATATATATATATATATATATATATATATATATATATATATATATATATATATATATATATATATATATATATATATATATATATATATATATATATATATATATATATATATATATATATATATATATATATATATATATATATATATATATATATATATATATATATATATATATGTATATGTTATATATATATATATATATATATATATATATATATATATATATATATATATATATATATATATATGTACAAAGAAGTCAGCTTTTGGATTTTGTTGCCTGTGGTCTGGCTTGGCATAGCTTTTATTTTTCACCCTTTCTTGGCAGCCTCGGGTGGAACGATCGGTGGGTGGGCAGGAGCCTTCGTCTTTACTGTCTTCTGCTTTCACTTCAGATTTGATAGTGTAGTTTATCTCAAACAGCCTTGGAAAATCCAACAGGTATAATGATATTTGTTCTTCCTTAGTGTTCCTTTGTGTTCCTCTTCCTCCTCTTCTTCCACCTCCTCCTGCGTTATCTACACACGCCTCTCGCATCTCCGGGAATCTGCATGATTGAGTAACCTCGCCAAGGGACTTGCCAGGAATTCTTGAACGCAATTTTTCCTTGGGAGTTAAGAATGAATTGATCACTTCAGGAAACATTTTGGTGCCTGTGCAGTGAATCATCAAGGAAGGCATGTTATCACTTCTTAGACAGGGAAAAAAATACATGATAAGACAATATACATTTTTTCCTTGCACTGTTAAAAGAAAGTTAGAGGTAAATAATAAATGAAAGGAGACAAAGACTCATTACATGTTACAATGATAGATAAAACATAAGAAAATATAATTATCATTCTTTCCTTACTGTGTTTACCGCTTTATTAACGAACACGTACAGTAATGTCTGGTCTCCTTTCCTTCTTAACTTGAACTCCATCACACCCTTGGAAAGCCTCAACACTTACAACATAAGCTGAAATGACTCTTCACCAGGAATCGAATACTTTCATAATAACCTAACCATTACCTCTTCACTTAACAGGTTGGTTTATTTTCTCTTTGTGGCGGTGATGTCCTCCTTCAGGATCTTGCCTTCAGTATATGGAATACCAATGTCCACCAGGGTATTATTCTCATGCTCAAGTGGTAATAATAGCAGTATTATCAGTGCCAATAGTAGTAGTAATAGTAGCAGTATTAGTAGTAGTAGCCGTAGTAGTAGTAGTAGTAGTAGTAGTAGTAGTAGTAGTAGTAGTAGTAGTAGTAGTGCCATTACTACAGCACCATTCTGAGTTATCATCCATTACTACACCATCTGCCATGTGTTGTGGTAGTGTTGGTGTTGGTGTTGGTGTTGATATTGTAGTAGTAGTGGCGTAGTAGTAGTAGTAGTAATATTTATTGTGGTCGTCGTCGTTGCAGTTATTATTGTTATCGTTTTTGGTAGAAAATCATTGATATAGAAATTTAAAATTTTTTCTACGCAAAGATATTAACATCCGAGAAGGGATTAGAAAGAGAGAGAGAGAGAGAGAGAGAGAGAGAGAGAGAGAGAGAGAGAGAGAGAGAGAGAGAGAGAGAGAGAGAGAGAGAGAGAGAGAGAGAGAGAGAGAGAGAGAGAGAGAGAGAGAGAGAGAGAGAGAGAGAGAGAGAGAGAGAGAGAGAGAGAGAGAGAGAGAGAGAGAGAAAAAAAAAAAATCTAATCAGGGAAAAAAAAAAAAAAATTAACAAAAGTTCCAACCCTCCTCCCGCATCCTTGTTGTGACGTGCGGAAAGTACGTAAACACATATGCTGCTGCTGCTACTAATACTACCATTACTACTACTAATACTACTACTACTACTACTACTACTACTACTACTACTACTACTACTACTACTACTACTACCATTGCTACTACAACTACTACTACTACTACTACTACTACTACTACTACTACTACTACTACTACTACTATACTACTACTACTACTACTACTACTACTACTACTACCATTGCTACTACTACTACTACTACTACTACTACTACTACTACTACTACTACTACTACCACTACCACTACCACTACCACTACTACTACTGCTATTACTACTGCTACTGCTACTACTACTACTACTACTACCATTACTACTACTACTACTACTACTACTACTACTACTACTACTACTACTACTACTACTACTACTACTATTACCACTACCACTACCACTACCACTACCACTACTACTACTACTACTACTACTACTACTCAACAACAAGAACACCAGGTAGAGCAGTACACAAGACAACAGGTTCGAATATTCCTATATACATGTACTGTACCTTCAAACCACCTTAGACACACACTCACTTCACCTCAACTCACCTAATGCACTGTTATCATTAAGCAAAACACTAGAAATCCTGCGTGTAAACCTAAGAATAGAGACAGAAGTGAGACCTGAGACCAGAGAGGAAGAGGTAAAGGTAATGTTAAGTGGTCCGCGCCGAGCCAGACCACTTTGTTTCCGGCTCACTAGGTAGCCTGAGCGGAGCAGTGGGAATGTTGTGAGTTGGGTGTTAAGCTCAATTCCTTTTCCCCTTTCCTTCCTTCCTTCCTTTTCTTCTCTCCTCTCCTCCCTTCCTCATCGCTCCCAAATCCTCCATCTCACTCCTTACATGCCTCATCTATTCTTCCCTCCTTTCCCTCCTCCTCCTCTTCCTCCACTCTCCTTCCTTC
>JAXIVD010005126.1:7500-10000 GCA_036785275.1 Cancer borealis | reverse complement strand
AGACAGACAGACAGGCAGTGAAGTCAAAATACTATTGAGTTGCACACCGCAGGGCAGGAGTCTCGTCCCGCAACACCGTGAATATCACACACCAACTCAACAACAATCAAGTATGTTGGGATGTGAAGGGGAGCACTCGTGTGGGAGGAAGGGGGCAGGAAGGGGGGAGGCAAGGGGGGAGGGAAGGGGGGAGAGAAGAGGGTATGTGGTAATAGTGGATGAGGTGGTTGTGGAAGGGAGGTGGGCGTGTGGAAGGGGAAGAGGAAAAAGAAGGATGGAAAACTCGTAGGAAAGATGGGGAGGGGAGTGGCCAGCTGGCTTCCTGTTGCGCCTCTCTTCCCCCTGGCAACCGCTAATGTCGATATGACCTGGAGGAGTGAGGTCAAGGTCATACAGCAGGTGGAGGCTGAGTTGCTACCACAGAGATGCTTGTTGCCGCAAAAACAAAACAGATGAAGGTGCAACATTTAGGAGATGAAGTGCGCCTGTGGCCTTGATCAGACACTAAATTTTCATGAGTGAGGATTCTGTGACGGTCTTAGTATTTAATGGAAGTACTGATGGATGAACTCAATAAACGGAATTATTTTTGACAAGTGCAGGAGAGCGATTAAGGTCCATAATAGCTTAGAAAAATCTTTGCTGAGTCGCTGTTCACCAAAAAGCATGTAATGAATGAATTACTAAAGATAAAAAAGACCAATTGAGTTCCAGGTGTCGTGATACTTCTCTCTTAAATGAGTTCAAGGAAGGTGGAACAAATAAAAAACATGTACGGTATTCTAAGAGCGCTGTTCTAAAGTTTACTTGTGGAAGGATGAAAGAGTGAAAGTGACCAGTAACTTCAATATTGGTTCACTTTCGTACTAGTAAGGTGAATAGAATAAGAGTTAGGATGCGGATAAAGTCAAAATCTTGTGCTGTGAGGACGTGAGAAGGGGAACCGTGCAGTTAGTAAGACCAGAAGTGCAGATACCAAGCAAAGTATTATTATGGAGGACAGCAAGAGAAGCAACACTGCGATATAGTGTATAGTGTATCGTAAATATTTCGATACAATGGTTAATGATGGATGGACGGATGAATGTTTGTTTTCTATACAAGAATTATTATACAAGGGTTGATAAGGGGTAGAATATACAGCATAGTGAATGGCATGCACTGATTGAGTTTGAATAATGTTGTTCACGTTGACTTGTGACACCAAAGACGCGGAGATTTTTTGTTAACGATGGAAAGCTGATCATCATTATGTACATCATTTGAATCCCTGCATTGCCTTGTGGTGAGGCGTAAAACGCATTACTATTCTGGG
Organism: Cancer borealis; assembly: GCA_036785275.1. Lineage (NCBI taxonomy): Eukaryota > Metazoa > Arthropoda > Malacostraca > Decapoda > Cancridae > Cancer > Cancer borealis. The sequence continues at coordinate 8,685 of JAXIVD010005126.1, read as the reverse complement.
AAGTCATTTGAACATGAAAATTACTGCATTATTTAATTACATTTGAGTGAAAGTTTGCTTTTGTATCATGAAGCATTTGTTCCAAAGTAGGGTTTGTATGGATTTTTGTTTTGCCGGATGAATTGAGAATAGACTCTTTAATCTTCAAATTACAACGTTTATATCCAATGTATTAGTCATAGAATTTATGATTTATATATTATCAAATTTATCATAAGTTTAAGTATCACTGTGGTTAAATATCAACTTTTTATTTAGACGCTGAAATAGATATGTGTGAAGTGCAGTTTTATGAGTACGTTGAACAAGGACATAACGTCACATATAATATTTAGGCGATGGTGGCGTAGCATTCCTTAATTTATTTTCCCTCGTGTACCAAATCTCATTTATTTAGTTAGTTAATTAGATGATTACCTGAATGTTAATTCTACTTAATGTGTTACGTAATCAATTAATTACTTTGTTTATACTTTATATTCATGCTTTATCATCTGGCTTGACTATTATATCATTATTTTACCTTGGAATAGCAACAAGTCCAACTGGCAGACAGGGAAGCATTACAGTCAGGGTGTGGGGGTGGAGGCGAGGTGCAGCGCGAGTGGTGCCGCAACACCCTCTGCAGGCGGTTAATAGTTAGTCGAGCCGCTAATTCTCGTGGATTTTATGCATTCCCCAACTCAACTTTTATCACGTATACGCGAATATCTGGCCGGAGGGAAGCGAGGCCCGGGAGCTCAGGGAATTTAGTGTGAGATTTACATTATTTACAAGCGTGTGTTGGCCACTCTTGAAGGAAGATTTCAGGGAATGCAAGAAATTCAACGAAAACTTCCCATGAATTCGATAATCACCAGAAGTATCATTTTTTTTTTTTTTTTTTAAGCTTGCGCTGCTAACAGCCAGGACAGAGAATGTAAAGTGAAGGGAAAGGAGGGAGGGAACGTGAGGGAAATGTATGAAAAGGTAACCTGGTACACTGTAGCTAGGAGAGAGAGAGAGAGAGAGAGAGAGAGAGAGAGAGAGAGAGAGAGAGAGAGAGAGAGAGAGAGAGAGAGAGAGAGAGAGAGAGAGAGAGAGAGAGAGAGAGAGAGAGAGAGAGAGAGAGAGACGAGAGAGAGAGAGAGAGAGAGAGAGAGAGAGAGAGAGAGAGAGAGAAAGAGAGAGAGAGAGAGAGAGAGA
>JAXIVD010005126.1:0-2500 GCA_036785275.1 Cancer borealis | reverse complement strand
CAAATTGTTGCCATAAATAAGTGTGCGTACTTTCCGTCAGCAATATATGGAAGAAGGTCGACCATTGTACAAGCAAAACCACTTAGAGAGTCTCGATCGTCCCTCAGGTGTGCTAAGAGGCTCGTTACGCCTGCTTGAGAGAGAGAGAGAGAGAGAGAGAGAGAGAGAGAGAGAGAGAGAGAGAGAGAGAGAGAGAGAGAGAGAGAGAGAGAGAGAGAGAGAGATTTAAAACAAGTCTCTTAAGTTCCTTGGCCACTTATCCAGCGATTCTTGATTAGGAGGAAAATTTAGGGAAGAACAACAAGTACAAGAAGAACAAGAATATAACAACAAACAAATAAAGACACGACAGAGGAAGAAGGAAGATGAAAAAGATGCATATGCGGAAAAGGAGGAGGAGGAGGAGGAGGAGGAGGAGGAGGAGGAGGGAGGAGGAGGAGGAGGAGGAGGAGGAGGAGGAGAACCACCATTATAATGACCACCACCACCACCACCACCACCACCACCTCGATATCGACCCCGCTAACCCAGACAGGATCCTTTTACTACAGCATGGGATGGAGGAAGGAGAGGAGGGAAGAAGGGAGGGAGGGAGGGAAGGAGGGAAGGAAGGAAGGAAGGAAAGAAGGAGGGAGGGATAAAGGGAAGGTAGGAAAGTAGGTAGGACGGAAGGGAGGTAAGGGAGAGGAGTGGAATCGTGAGGTGAAGGACGCATTGAGAAAACCATTAAACATGCAAGAACACATGTTATTGGACGGATGATGTAAGGATTAAATGCTCATGTAGAAGAGGGTGTGTGTGTGTGTGTGTGTGTGTGTGTGTGTGTGTGTGTGTGTGTGTGTGTGTGTGTGTGTGTGTGTGTGGTGTGTGTGTGTAATTGTGTGCGTGTGTATTTGTTTAAAGTCGTAAAGGTAATGGTGATGATAATAATAATAATAATGATAATAAGAAAAAAATAGTATAATACACGTCATATTTTTCTCTTTTTTGTCTAATATATAAACAAATCCTTCAACTCACTTGCTACTTTCCATCTTTCTTTCCATTCTATGCCTCTTTTCCTCCTCAAATTTTGTGACGTAGTTAACTTTTTTTCCCCTCTCTTAGTTTATTACCATATAACCTTCCACGTAACTCTGACCTTGCTGCCTTTCTGCTCCTTTCATCTACCTTCCCAATCCCCCGTCGTTCCCTTCCCTATACCTCCTTACCCTCCTCTTTCTCTCCTTCTAGTCCTCCTTCCTCCCCACTACCCTGGCTTTGGCTTTAACACAATATTCTCCGCCTCCCCCTTGTTGCCCATGTTGAGACGCGCCTCTTCCACTCATCTCCAGACCCACTCTACTACTCTCACATATGGTCATTATCTCTCCCTACAGTTTTCTACCGTTTTCTTTCCCTGTCATGTTTTTTCTTTCCCTCAAAATCCTAGTTGGTTGATTGATTGATTTTGTAGAAGAATGTTAGAGAAGTAATGAGTGAATGGTTAGTGTTTGAGGCTCCATATTTAAATTCATCTTTTTTTGTTAATTTTTTATCTGTTATGTTGTATGTGAAGCCTTGGTACCTAGACTCTATTGCAACTTTGGTCAAGTGAAATATTTAAAAAAAGTGGTGGTATGGGCCTTCAAGGGGTACCATTATAAACATACGTGCCCATGTTAGCACGAAATAAAGCCGATCACTATTAATACATACACGCAAGTCTAAGGGTAAATGTACGGCCTGCCAACTGAAAGGAAGAATAAAAAAATGCACACACGGATATAAAACTTATCAAATTACGATAATCTAATCTTCATCTCTCTCTCTCTCTCTCTCTCTCTCTCTCTCTCCTCTCTCTCTCTCTCTCTCTCTCTCTCTCTCTCTCTCTCTCTCTCTCTCTCTCTCTCTCTCTCTCTCTCTCTCTCTCTCTCTCTCTCTCTCTCTCTCTCTCTCTCTCTCTTCTCGCTCTCGCTCGCTCGTGCGCTCTCGCGCGCGCGTAAAATGAAAATGTCTGTGAATGTACATGTGTGTAAGATAAAAACGCGGCTCATTAATCAATGTTTGCGTTTCGTTCACCTTGGCGTCGAGCTGAATAAGTTTTTTGGCCTTTCTCTAGGACTGTATTTACATGGTGATCAGTTTACTGTGATTCGTCTAGTTAAGAAGCTCACGGTTTTATTAAGTACTGAAAAAAATTCCAGCAGCAGGAACAATGTATCTTTTTTTTACATTTTATTCTATTCCAGGAATATGAAGTTATAGGTATTATCAATATTTCGTTTATTCGTATGGCTTTGTTGTGTTAAGATAATTGTAAGTGTTTTGTGATAATCTTAATGTAACAAGTGACGTGATGTAGAATTATAATATTTTGATACTTGAGATGATGGATAAAACATTAATAAAAATAAATTCAGAAATTAAATTGGTATCATATAATAATTCAAAATTTGTCTAACAAACATTGATAGAATGCTATATATATATATATATATATATATATTAATATATATAT
>JAXIVD010005125.1:20000-25000 GCA_036785275.1 Cancer borealis | reverse complement strand
CATCAACTCAGATCCAACAACACACTCCAATGAAGCCACAACACTGAACATTATCTCCCTGCACACACCCACTCACACCTGCTACCTGGCTTACCTACAACCCAGTCACAGTAACTCAAGCTAACTAATCTCAAATCCTCCTGTAAAAGCGTCCCTAAACCACTAACTGTTATTTTATGCTCCTCTCGCCCCTTCAGATCCTCCGCGAGTGCAGGTCCTTTATGGCCTCGGCCTGAACCCCAAATACGTGGAAGAGGGTGACGACTTCTTCTTTCAGTGTGACGTCACAGCCAACCCAAGCATTACTGATGTCACCTGGAGTCTAGATGTAAGTAGCCTTTTTGGGGAGGCGGGGAGTGGAGAGAGTTGGATGTGTATGTATATTGAAGGTTCTCAGTGGAGTATACGAGAGAGAGAGAGAGAGAGAGAGAGAGAGAGAGAGAGAGAGAGAGAGAGAGAGAGAGAGAGAGAGAGAGAGAGAGAGAGAGAGAGAGAGAGAGAGAGAGAGAGAGAGAGAGAGAGAGAGAGAGAGAGAGAGAGAGAGAGAGAGGACAAAAACATGATAACTAGTCATGCGTAACGAAATACTTGGGGAAAAAAGTATACATAAATCATGAATCTTGCTTCCTTCACACAGACACGCACGTACACACATACGCGCGTACAAAAACGGACATAGAAAAAAAAATGTTGATTGTGAAGGTAAGGATAAACCTGCTGGGGGTAATTACTCACCTTTCTTATTCCTTTACCTTTCTCCCTTTAACACTGAGGATGACAACCACTTAGCTACACATGAATATTGTATTACAAACCTGGAACAATGGCTGCATAAACTTTGAAGAATAAATACAAAACCATGATAGATAGACAGATAGATATATAGATAAATAAATTGATGGATAGATAAATAGACAGATAGATAAATAAATTGATTGATAGATAAATAAAGAGAAAGAGAGATGTATAGATTGATATATAGATAGATAAATAAATAGATAGATAGATAAATAGATAGATAGATAGATAGGTTAATAAAGTTAAAGAGAGAGGAGTCTGAAAAAATATCTTTCTGATCCTCTATTATTTATTGACTTTGGAAAATTTATTTATCTATCTGCGACTGAATGCTTTGAATGGAAAAATGAAAACCATGGGTGAGGTTGTATTTCGATTAAGTTTTTTTTTCCTCCTCCCTCCAATCTTTTTTTCAGGATATGTTTGTATTTTTGTGTTTGTGTGTGTTTGTGTGTGTTTGTTTGTGTGTGTGTTTGTGTGTTAATGTTTGTATTCGTTTGCATATGGGTTTGTGTTTGTGTGCTTTATGTGTTCGTATTTGTGTTTTATTTTATTTTATTTTATTTTATTTTATTTTATTTATTTTTTTTTTTGCATGTGCCTGTAGTAGATTTTTTATTTTTTTTATTTATTTATTTATTTATTTTTTGCGTGTGTGTGTAGTTGGTATCATTTATAAACCAAACTGACATGAGAGCGTGAGACGTAATTGTTTTGAAAACCTATACGGGGTGGTGTAGTGGCAAGCGTGCAGGGCTAACGCTACTTCAAAAAATCTAACCCGCGCTACTAACGGGCGGAGGCCAACCATTTAAAATGCCTCCAACAAACCATAAGATAAAGACAAATTGATACAAAATAATAAACATATACGCATTGGGGCTACTTATCTTTTGTTCAGCACAATCCTTTCCCCCTCCATACGTCGAACTTTCCAAATTTAGAAAGGAAGTGTAGCCCCGTAACAGTTTGACTCGTTGGACATTGTTTTGTAAAGCTTGACATGGCTCAGTACACTTTCGTCGTGGTCAATATCCTCGTTAGCTAAACAAAACTTTAACATCAGTTTTTATGACTAGTAAGTTAGACCACATTCAACAATAACTTAGGATTCCAAGAATGTGTATGGGTACATTCCAGGCAATAAAATGGAGAGACAAGAACCAGAAAACTCCATAATGTGGATTGGAATGAACAAACAACAGAAACCAGTGGAGGAGTTTGTAAGTTTCATCTTATAGTGCAATGAATGGTGATGGTTGCCAGTGATAAATGATAATGATGATGATGATGATAATGATGATGTCTTCCGTCTTGTCCCCCAGGGTGAGACGCTGCTTAATAGCCCAAGTCAAGGAGTCCACGCAGAAGGCGTTGACCTTTCCCTAGAGGGCGTGAACAGGTCTTCCTCAGGAGAGTATCGCTGTGCTGCCACCAACTCCGAAGGCGAGGTTGTGTCCGACCCGCTCTACCTTAATGTCAGAGGTGAGTTGACGTGATCTGACTGTTGACGCAACCATTTCAACGCTGATATGTGGCGGACGTCTCATACGGAAATTACTAGACCACCATCTCTAGTATTACTAATACTGAACGATAAATAGTGAAACTTGCTTTCGTCTAATTACCTTAATAAAAACAGCTAATGATGTGCGATCGCTACGGCAAATGAAGGAATCATGTTGTTTTTTTGTTTGCTTTTTCTTAAGTTACTTGATTTTATATTTTTGATAAATGATGCAAGCCTGCTCTGCCCTACCACAGCCAAGCCAGAAGCAGTGATCTCGTGCAGTGTGACCTCCAAAACACCCACGGAGGGCAAATCCGTGACCTTGGAGGTGCAGTGCGCTTCCAAGGCTGACGGTGACCTCTCCAAAATTTTCCTACTGGAAGTGAAACGTGTGGGGCGTTCCATGGCTGAGAAACGACTACGGCAGCACAAGCCAGTGTTTACCATCAAGGGGTGAGTACTCGTTGTAGTAGTAGTAGTAGTAGTAGTAGTAGTAGTAGTAGTAGTAGTAGTAGTAGTAGAAGTAGGAGTAGTAGTAGTAGTAGTAGTAGTAGTAGTAGTAGTAGTAGTAGTAGTAGTAGTAGTAGTAGTAGTAATAGTAGTAATAGTAATAATAATAGTAGTAGTAGTAGTATAAGTAGAACTAGTTGTAGTAGTAGTAGAAGTAGAAGTAGTAGTAGTAGTAGTAGTAGTAATAGTAATAATAGTAGTAGTAGTAGTAGTAGTAGGGACGACTGTGAAGCGATTCTTTTAGTGGACGCCAAAAATGCGTTTAACACCATAAATAGAAAAACAATGCTCCATAACATCAATGTTAAGTGTCCCTCATTGGCAACCTATGTAAATAATACGTATAGTGAACCATCAAATATGTACATAAGTAGTGATAGTGGAAGTGTTAGAGTTAAGGTGATTCAATCTAGGGAAGGCACAACCCAAGGGAACCCAGTGGCCATGGCGATGTACGCCCTTGGGTTATCAGTCCTCCAAGATGAAATAAAATATGAAAACACGTCTGTGAAGCAAGTAGCATATGCTGATGACTTATCAGGGGCCGGAAAGCTCACAGACTTAAAAGAGTGGTGGTGCCTGGTGAATAACAACGGCCCTAAGATAGGATACTTGCCCAATGCTGCCAAATCCATTCTGATAGTCAAACCCGAACTATATAACCGTGGGATTGAAATCTTTCACGGTAGCGGTGTGACTGTGACTAAGGATGGACAGAGACACTTGGGTGCAGTTATTGGCACGGAGGAGTTCAAGAAGGAGTACATCGGAGACAAAGTAGCTGGATGAGTGAAGGAGGTGGAAGTCCTGTCTAACATGGCCAGGACTGAGCCCCATGCAGCCTACTCAGCCTACACGCATGGACTGAAACATCGGTGGAACTATGTCATGCGCACCATCCCTGGCATCAGCCCTCTCCTCAGGCCTCTGGAGGACGCCATCAGGAACACCTTCCTACCAGTGTTACTGAGATCACGCATCCTTGGGGACAATGAGAGGGCGTTGCTTGAGCTTCCACCAAGACTTGGTGGACTGGGCATCACCTCCCCAGAAAGAATGGCTGCCACAGAACACCAAAACTCCATCAAACTCACCAGGTCCCTCACAGAGATGATAATAGCTCAGGACGCTCATGGTGAAACAGACGACAATGCGATCACTGAGCTAAAGAAACAAATATCCAAAGACAGGCAACAAGAACAATAGGACAGCTTTGAACACCTAAAAAGCGTCTTGCCTGGGGATGCAGTGAAGAAAATCCTCACTGCACAGGAAACAGGAGCCTCTAACTGGCTAACATCACTGCCCATAAGAGCAAAGGGTTTCAGCCTCAACAAACAAGAATTTATTGATGCCCTTGCTCTGAGGTATGGCTGGCCAGTGGAGGGACTCTCTAAAACCTGTGCATGTGGAAACCTCAACAGCGTTGACCACACCATGGTATGCAAAAAAGGGGGCTTCATATGCATCCGCCATGATGAAGTGAGGGATCTGACGGCCAGCATGCTCAGGGAAATGTGCCATGACGTTTCTACCGAGCCGATTCTTCTTCCCCTGACCGGCGAAAACCTCGTATATGCTACAGCTAACACCAGCAACGAGGCTCGTGTGGACATCAGCGCCCGTGGATTCTGGATGCGTGGACAGAAAACCTTCGTGGACATCCGCATCTTTGATCCGATGGCTGCCTGCTACAACAACCTGTCCTTAGAAGCTGCTCACAAGAAGAACGGGGAAGAAAAAGTCAGGGCATATGAGGAGAGGATCAAGCACGTGGATCAGGGCAGCTTTACGCCCCTGGTTTTCACCTCATCCGGCGGAATGGGCCCCAAGGCGAAGTGTTTCTACGGAAGACTAGCTGACGTAATAGCAGAAAAGAAACACCAGCCAAGGAGCTATGTTGTCGCCTGGATGAGATGTCGCCTCTTCTTCTCTCTACTCAGGTCTGCCCTCCTTTGCCTCAGGGGAACTAGGTACTCCACCCCTACCAACACAAACATTACGGGCCTCGACTGTGAGGCCACAGTAGTGGAGAGCGGACTGAGGGTAGATCGTAGGGACTTGTAAATAAAAGATATATATATATATATATATATATATATATATATATATATATATATATATATATATATATATATATATATAGGAAGTATTGTAGTATAATTAGATGTGTAAGGTAAAA
>JAXIVD010005125.1:0-7500 GCA_036785275.1 Cancer borealis | reverse complement strand
TGCAAACAGTTAAATGAAATCCATCACTTAACTCATCAATGAGTTCGGACGAACGTAAACAAACACAGCTGTTCAATGACCGCGCGACGCCGGCGAGTGACTTTTCAGATCGGACAAATAGAATCTCCTCAGCATGGCCTCATAGGATCCACCAGGAATTCTCGTGTTCCTAAACAACAACAACAACAACATCTCCTCAGCATGTCCCGGCAAATAGGGCATTTCTTCAGCTCGAATCCACTCCCAAAACACGAAGGACACTTGTGTTCCAAACCTTGAAAGACGATTCAGTCACATTGTGGACGGCCAGGCCGAGTATAAAACAAGAGGCCTCCACAAGGACGCTGCGGCTCCCTCAAGCCTGTGTCAAGTGCTAACAAACTCCGTAAGTTGATCCAGAGTCTGTGTTAATACATTATTACTGAATTTAGGATGACTAATGAAGAAAAATTACGAATGACTAAGAGAAGCCACTGTGTGTGTGTGTGTGTGTGTGTGTGTGTGTGTGTGTGTGTGTCTGTCTGTGTGTGTGTGTGTGTGATCTTAAATTCATGTTTGAGGTCGAGTTGTTATTATGTAATCACATTACAACTGTGTGTGACTTAAGTGTTGAGGATTTTAGCGGCGGTAGAAACTTTAGTCACCCTGTACGTTGTAGCGAAATGTAGCCTAATACTTCGTTTGGCGTATATACCGAGACGGTCTTAACCGGCTCGTACTACATTAATGTGCATTGAAAGGTAGATCATTATAGACGTCATGTGTGGAGAATATTACACGTCATAACTACACTAGTGTGTGGGAGACTCGTGTGTACTTAAAATGCAGATTCAGGGTTTATTACGTAAGTAGTTACGAGGTTGTGCAGAAGTGTGCGTGATGGTGGTGGCGGTGGTCGTGATCCAGCACTGGTGGATGAGAGGAGGTGCAGCAGAGAACATCACCACTGTCCAACACTTGCTCTGCCAGCGAGCCGTTGGGTACAACGTGGTGCAATGTATTAACACTATTTTTGCTAGATAAATTTCTACTTTTTTCTGTTCCCTGCATCTCTCAACAAGTAGTTTCAGAGGTGTTTGTGATGAAGATTATATGATGAGTAATATACTTGACATGTTATGTACAGAAGAATGAAACTTTGTCTATTATATGTATACAAAAAAAACCCGCTCTCTCGTGGCAGGAAGCCTAGTTTTTGTGTTTATAGTTAATTATTTAGTAATGGGGTTAGAAACCTCTAGGCAGTGTACGTAAGCACAATTATTTAGATGTAGATAGGCACTCTGTGGATGTGAAGGTTTGCGATAAAAAATCACATTAATCACGTTTGTGTGCCCTGCGTGGGACGTTATGAGTCACCGAAAGAGGCGTTAGGGTAAGGCGTAGGTGTTTGCCATGGTGGTGAGGTTCCGCTTCCACCATCGCTTGCGCTGCATTTTTTCTTCTACGAGAAAAGTGGAAGGTTTGTTCACTAATTGCTTCCTCAGCTCTGCACCGTCCTAATACCCCGCTAGAGTGGTGCTTGTAACGACCCGTCCTCAATGTTTTGATTGCTGCGGTAAATGTTACTGTAATGCTGACTGTTTTTCAAAGTGACGGCATGTGTTGTATTAGGACGTGCGTAGCTCCTCAGATTGAGCGGAAGCGCCCACCAGCTGAGCAATCAAAAGGTTTAGTAAGTGTGGTTGATATGATAAAGACCAGCACCTGGACGTGTGTTAGGGTGGTCAGAGACAACGTGGGACCGCTGAATCAGTAATCACCTTGCTTACGTAATTATCATGGGCGACGCGAAACTCTACAAGAGTGGCCGCGAGGCAGTGTATGCTGCGGGGCAGACACACCCGCCACTGAAACCTGTGAGTCACATAAAACTGCTCAGGACACTACCTGCAGCGACACCAATAGCATCAACAATAAGAGAAGGAGAGGCGGCAACAGGACCAGCAACTACGTGACCCGCCAACGCATGAGGGCTGCGTCCGTGCCTCCAATGCTGTACATGTAGTTGTCAGTGTGGGAGAAGCGCACGGCCGACACATACGAGGTGTACACTTTGTACTCGTGGTAGCCGGAGTTGGCACTGAGCACTGGGTACCTGCAAAGGGAAGGAAGGGCAGGTGAGGGGCAAGGAGCTGTTACATATCTCGAAAAGTATCACTTTCTCAGAATGTTGTACAAAAATGGATATAGTATTTTATATTTTTGAGGCAACTAATTGATAATGATGTCTGGAGCGATGTTTGTGGCAAATTATGGTGCAGATCATGAAAGTATTTGTAAAGTCTATTTAACTCTCAGAGAAGTGTGTGGCCATAACTTCTGTGAAATAAGTACATTATTGGACCATGTGAGTTAAAATCTTCAAATATCTCCCAGGGAGTCACACTCGCGACCTTTTTAGGCATGATTGCAGCTTTTATGGGACATTAAGTGTCACGTGTTTTTTTTCACGACGAAGCATGTGGGATGTGAAGGCTTTTTTTTATAGGCCCTGTCAAGGCGCGGCAACGGAAGATTTAATGCAAGCTCTAGTGTAAACTAGCATTTTCACTTCGGGTATAGATAAGAATACATGTGAGGTGTGAGTCTCACCTGTACAGTCTTATGAAACCATCGGTATCCCCGGCAGCCAGCACGTCCCCTCGCGGGCCCCTGTCCACTGTTACCTGCACGGGCGCCTCTCTTCCGCCGCTCCAGATACCTGGCAGTGGTACAAAATAACTATATTAGATGAAAATTTAGGTCAATCTACGACGACGACTAATGTGACGCCGCTCCTCATTACTACTGAACGGTGCACACTTCCGATGTGGTTGTCACTGTCTTTCCCTTACATAAAAACAGCATGAAGGAACGTTATTAAAATAAACACCATGAAAGTAATTACATTGCACAGTTAATAGAAAAAATTAGTAAATGAAATCTGTCAAGGAACAAAAACTTTATTCAGCCTGCACTCTCGATGTCTGTGAAACCAACGCCTTACCATGCACCATGAAGCCCAGTGGGGAGGTATGGGTGGCCCAGGCCTCGTTGCGCACGTCCTGGTGGTTCTTAACCTTCGCTAAGTCCACCAGACTCCCTGCTCGTGGGCGTGGAGTGGGCGTGGCGGCGAGCAGAAACGCCGTGAAAATATTATGATGTGCGGGGAAGGAGAAAAGGGGAAGGACTCAAGTTAGTGGTCATGTTTTCTAATGAGAGAAGGCTATTAAGGGAGTATTATTGATATTAATGGTCACATGTGGAAATTAAGGGTCATATATGTGGCCATGATTAGTTGGTCATACGTAGTGGCGATGTTAATGGTAACTTTAATGACGACTGAAAGCAATGATGAGTGTTATATTAGTGGTTGTTAGGTTGTTATACCAATCCATACTCCACGCTACGTTCCCACTCAACTCTTGCATTTCTTCAAGATTCATCATTATTCTTTATCCTAGCTAGGAGTCAAGCATCTCAATCTCCTTTGCCTCATTTAATTAATTTGAAGATGTCCATGTGAAAACAGCCAAACAGCCAACTACTAGAAAGGATTTGATAGTCTAATGCTGTAATAAGAAGACGATTATCAACACATGACGGCTTAGGGCAATGATGAGAAGGAGAGAAGGTAGGAGTTGAACGGTCACTTAAGTATAGATTACACTTCTGATATCATATTATGAGAGAGAGAGAGAGAGAGAGAGAGAGAGAGAGAGAGAGAGAGAGAGAGAGAGAGAGAGAGAGAGAGAGAGAGAGAGAGAGAGAAAAGGAGAGAGAGAGAGAGAGAGAGAGAGAGAGAGAGAGAGAGAGAGAGAGAGAGAGAGAGAGAGAGAGAGAGAGAAAGAGAGAGAGAGAGAGAGAGAGAGAGAGAGAGAGAGAGAGAGAGAGAGAGAGAGAGAGAGAGGAGCCTAATACTTACAGTAGACCACATCGTAGTCCGTGGTGATAGTCTGCAGGTAGCGTCCCGAGGTGCTCCAGTCAATAGTGGAGAGTGGCTGTCCCCCCGCCATCTTGCCGCTGCGGGTGTACACGTACCCATCCTTGGTGCTGCGGTACAAGTACACCGACCGTTCTGCGAGCCCACTGCCAACAGCTCTCCTCTGTAGACACCGACGGAGACACTGAAGAATGTAACTCGCGGACTAGAGGGTGATTGAAATTGATGGAATGGCTGAAAGACTTAGATGGTGACTTGCAGACCGGACTGAAAGAGTAACTAAAGACTGACTGAACCAATTAATTAAAGAGTGACTTAAGGAACTAACTGAAGGACTGACTGAAGAACTAAATAAGGGACTGACTGGACGACTGACTGTAGAGCTAGATAAGAGAGTGACTAAAGGACTGACTCTACAGCTAAATAAGGGACTGACTGAAGAGATGACCAAATGTAATTATAGACCGCACCGCCGTTATGCTAGCGATATTTAACTTTATTTATCTACACAACTACTTACCTATGCTCAATTTATCATCACGGAGTCAGAAGGAGAGCTGAACGGACATGCTTCATTAACTCACACACACGCACACACAAGGAGGCATGATATACTAAGGCTTGCCATTGATCAGTTTTTATGTGTGTGTTGTGTTTGTTACCTGCTAACCTTCACAGCCTCTACTCGTGTTAGGTTTGATCAACATTCCTTGGGTTTCATATGCATGTACTACGCTGCCCTGTTGACTGTCAGTTTTATTTATATCACCCGTCACGTCGGCTAGTTCCCGGTAGAGCAATGGGAAAATGATAACCTCATTATATATACTGATATATATACTGATGTTAATTAAGTAACTAGGTGTGAAATTCTCTCTCTCTCTCTCTCTCTCTCTCTCTCTCTCTCTCTCTCTCTCTCTCTCTCTCTCTCTCTCTCTCTCTCTCTCTCTCTCTCTCTCTCTCTCTCTAGCCTAATGTAAAATAAGAAAATAAACTATAATCATGTGGTCCAGACGGGTGTGACAATGAGTAGTTGTCTCCCTCGCTTCTCCTCCTCCTCCTCCTCCTCCTCCTCCTCCTCCTCCTCCTCCTCCTCCTACTACTACTACTACTACTACTACTACTACTACTACTATTACTACTACTATTATTATTATTACTACTGACCCGGGTTGTAAGCCAGACAAGACAGTGGTGAGCCGCAGACCCTGAGCGTGGTGACTCGCTGCCCTGTATGGCCATTAACTACCACCAGGTGTCCATCAATGGTGCCCGCCGCTATCCTGCTGCCCTGGGGATGCACTGCCACACTCACGCATTCGCTCTGGGCCTGTGTGGGTGGGAGGAAGAGGACGAGAGATAGGTTAAGAAAAATCAGTCTGTTGGATTCGTGTTACAGCGGGAGTCAGTAGGAAGGGAAGGGGGAGGGAGGAGGAGACGTGGTTATGAGTCAAGTTTTTGTGGGCGATTGTACAGAAATTTCAGTGTTGCTATCTGTCCTTAAATCTTATACATTCCTCTTTCCTCTCATCTATCTCCTCCTCCTTTCCTCCCCTCCTCCTCACTTCCCCACTACACTTCTCCCCCCCTCTCTCTCTCTCTCTCTCTCTCTCTCTCGCTCTCGCTCTCGCTCTCTCTCTCTCTCTCTCTCTCTCTCTCTCTCTCTCTCTCTCTCTCTCTCTCTCTCTCTCTCTCTCTCTCTCTCTCTCTGACTTGTTTTTACACCATACCACTTATCAGAGCCTCCACTAATGCTTGCCTGTACGAGTTAACGCCTGTCATACGCCTTTTCACACCTCCTCCTCCTCCTCCTCCTCCTCCTCCTCCTCCTCCTCCTCCTCCTAATGTTAATGTTGATAAATGTAAAGTTTTGCATATCGGTAGCAATAATCAATTCACTAAATATACAATGATGACTCTGAACTTTCCAAGGTTAACCATGAAAAAGACTTAGGGATAACTATTAGTAACGGACCTCAAACCAGATAAACATTGTTCAGACGTTGTAAAAAAAAGCTAACAAACTGGTCGGTTTCATTGGTAGAACTTTTGATTATAAATCTGAAAAAGTTATCCTTACATTATATAATGCACTCGTACGCCCTCATCTAGAATATTGCATTCAATTTTGGTCACCATACTATAGAAAAGATATTAATAAGCTGGAGAGAATACAAAGAAGAATTACTAAAATGATCCCAAGACTGCTAAACAAGTTTTACGAAGAACGTCTAAAGGAGCTGAACTTATTCAGTTTATCCAAACGTAGGCTACGAGGGGACCTAATTGAGGTTTTTAAAAATTTTCCATGGTTTTGATAATATTAACATAAACGATTATGTAACTACCGATCTCACAAGCTCCACCCGTAACAATGGTTTCAAGATCATTGGTAAGCGCTTTAGATCAAACGAAGCGAAGCACTTTTTCTATCGTAAATGTTTGGAATTCTCTCCCAGCACAAATTGTCAACAGTACTACAATTGAATCATTTAAGAAAAAAACTCGATAAGCACTTAGCATCTGTTCACCAAGTCGAATATTTCACTACTGCGTACATTTTATTTTATATTTTATTTATTATTTTTTTATAGCATAGATTACTCCTTGTTTTTTATTTTTTTCCTATACAAATTCCATGTTCGGTTTTTTCATGCTACATGGTATCACTTCCTCTTCCGGCCAGCTTCGGCTGGAGAGAGGGGTGGCTGGGGAGGAGCCTTCCACTTTGCTGTCCTTTTGTCTCTATCACGTAGATATTATAGTAGCAGTAGTGTAGCTAAACAGACAGCCTCGTTAGGTCCAGTAGGACTGTTGTTGTCTGTTCTTCCTTTGTACTCCTTTGTACTCCTTTGTACTCCTCCTCCTCCTCCTCCTCCTCCTTCTCCTCCTCCTCCTCCTCTTCCTCCTCCTCCTCCTCACTTCACTTCATCTCTCCTTACTTGTCTCCCTTCATAGAATCCTCACTGGCCACACCCCCTCCATGCCTTCCCTTCCCCTTGTGTGTCCTCTCCCCCACCACTCAGATATCTTACTACCGCCACACTGCACGCCCACTCCACCGCCTACCACCACAATGCACGTCCTCTCAACCTTCTCCTACCACCACACTGCACGCCCTCTCCACCTTCTCCTACCACCACAATACACGCCCACTTCACCTTCTCCTACCACCACACTGCACGCCCTCTCCACCTTCTCCTACCACCACAATGCATGCCCTCTCCACCTTCTCCTACCACCACATTGCACGCCCTCTCCACCTTCTCCTACCACCACAATACACGCCCACTCCACCTTCTCCTACCACCACAATGCATGCCCTCTCCACCTTCTCCTACCACCACATTGCACGCCCTCTCCACCTTCTCCTACCACCACAATACACGCCCACTCCACTTCTCCTACCACCACACTGCACGCCCTCTCCACCTTCTCCTACCACCACACTGCACGCCCAGTCCACCTCCTTCTACCACCACAATGCACGCCGTCTCCACCTTCTCCTACCACCATAATGCTCTCTCTCTCTCTCTCTCTCTCTCTCTCTCTCTCTCTCTCTCTCTCTCTCTCTC
>JAXIVD010005124.1:22500-31056 GCA_036785275.1 Cancer borealis | reverse complement strand
CTATAGAACAGCATCCTCACTGTCATTCGCTAAGACTGCACCGTAAAAAGAATATAGAGGTTTCGTCACGCAACGTAACATCCGAAAGTAACCTCAAGACGGTCTTGTGTGCAGTTGTACACAAAAGTAACTGTCGAACTTGAACGTATCATCGAAAAATAACACGTCAGAGTCTTGTGCAGTTGCACTCAAAACAAGTGTCGAACTTAAACGTATCATCGAAAAGTATCACAAAAGTAACCTCAAGTCGCAAAACTAACACGTCAGACAGTCTTGAGACTATAGAAATCCTCCACGTATACTGACGGTAAATCATTACAAGGCCTTTCTACTGGTATTAAAAGAAAATCTTCTTGGGCTTTACTTCTCGAGATATTTAAATTTGAAGAAAAAAAATATAATTACATTTCACCATATATATTTTACGCCACTAAACACATCCCACCCGCTAAGGGAATACATTACTTTTCTTCTACAAGTACGCAATAAAAAATTTCCAAACTAAGGCTCATTAAGAAAATCTGTTTGTAGCATTTACAAGCTCGCAGCCTACTCTATTTGCACTAAGAATATCAACGTTCTATCTTAAATACTAACACAAATACATGGTAGCATTAATAATTTTCACTCGTGGGCTCCAGCACATAGTTGCTTGTTTTAGGTAGTTTCACCTGGCCCGGTGAGATAGTCTAGGTTCATTACGGATATGTGGTGAGACAGGCTAGGAAAGTGTCTGTCTCTTTCTCTCTCTGTGTCTGTCTCTTTCTCTCTCTGTGTCTGTCTCTGTCTCTTTCTCTGTGTCTGTCTCTGTCTCTTTCTCTGTCTCTTTCTCTCTCTCTCTCTGTCTCTTTCTCTTTCTCTCTCTGTCTCTTTCTCTCTCTCTCTGTCTCTTTCTCTGTCTCTTTCTCTCCCTGTCTCTGTCTCTTTCTTTCTCTGTCTCTTTCTCTCTCTGTGTCTGTCTCTGTCTCTTTCTCTCTCTGTGTCTATCTCTGTCTCTTTCTTTCTCTTTCTCTCTCTGTGTCTGTCTCTGTCTCTTTCTCTCTCTCTCTGTGTCTATCTCTGTCTCTTTCTCTCTCTCTTTCTCTCCCTGTCTCTGTCTCTTTCTCTCTCTCTTTCTCTGTCTCTTTCTCTCTCTGTGTCTGTCTCTTTCTCTCTCTGTGTCTATCTCTGTCTCTTTCTCTCCCTGTCTCTTTCTCTCCCTGTCTCTTTCTCTCTCTGTGTCTATCTCTGTCTCTTTCTCTCCCTGTCTCTTTCTCTCTCTGTCTCTTTCTCTCCCTGTCTCTTTCTCTCTCTGTGTCTATCTCTGTCTCTTTCTCTCCCTGTCTCTTTCTCTCTCTGTGTCTATCTCTGTCTCTTTCTCTCCCTGTCTCTCTCTCTTTCTCTGTCTCTTTCTCTCTCTGTGTCTGTCTCTTTCTCTCTCTGTGTCTATCTCTGTCTCTCTCTGTGTCTATCTCTGTCTCTTTCTCTCCCTGTCTCTTTCTCTCTCTGTGTCTATCTCTGTCTCTTTCTCTCTCTGTCTCTTTCTCTTTCTCTCTCTCTGTCTCTTTCTCTTTCTCTTTCTCTCTCTGTCTCTTTCTCTCTCTGTGTCTGTCTCTGTCTCTTTCTCTCTCTGTGTCTGTCTCTTTCTCTCTCTCTGTCTCTTTCTCTTTCTCTCTCTGTCTCTTTCTCTCTCTGTCTCTTTCTCTCTCTGTGTCTGTCTCTTTCTCTTTCTTTCTGTCTCTTTCTCTCACTGTGTCTGTCTCTTTCTCTGTCTCTTTCTTTCTCTGTCTCTTTCTCTCTCTGTCTCTTTCTCTCTCTGTGTCTGTCTCTTTCTCTTTCTTTCTGTCTCTTTCTCTCACTGTGTCTGTCTCTTTCTCTTTCTTTCTGTCTCTTTCTCTCACTGTGTCTGTCTCTTTCTCTGTCTCTGTCTCTTTCTCTCTCTGTCTCTTTCTCTCTCTGTGTCTGTTTCTTTCTCTTTCTTTCTGTCTCTTTCTCTCACTGTGTCTGTCTCTGTCTCTTTCTCTCTCTGTGTCTGTTTCTTTCTCTTTCTTTCTGTCTCTTTCTCTCACTGTGTCTGTCTCTGTCTCTGTCTCTTTCTCTCTCTGTGTTTGTCTCGCGTCGCGCCGCCTCCTCCAATTTTAGTACGGGAAGGACTTACTATCCGTTACAGTTGCTAGAGGTAGGTAACCTTGTTCACTCAGAGCTCTCCCGCAGTCTCAATGCAGCAGGCGGTGAAACATTGTCCCGCGCCGCCTCCTCCAAGTTTAGTACGGGAAGGACTTACTATCCGTTACAGTTGCTAGAGGTAGGTAACCTTGTTCACTCAGAGCTCTCCCGCAGTCTCAATGCAGCAGGCGGTGAAACATTGTCCCGCGCCGCCTCCTCCAAGTTTAGTACGGTAAGGACTTACTATCCGTTACAGTTGCTAGAGGTTAGGTAACCTTGTTCACTCAGAGCCTCTCCCGCAGTCTCAATGCAGCAGGCGGTGAAACATTGTCCCGCGCCGCCTCCTCCAAGTTTAGTACGGCAAGGACTTACTATCCGTTACAGTTGCTAGAGGTAAGTAACCTTGTTCACTCAGAGCCTCTCCCGCAGTCTCAATGCAGCAGGCGGTGAAACATTGTCCGGCGCCGCCTCCTCCAAGTTTAGTACGGCAAGGACTTACTATCCGTTACAGTTGCTAGAGGTAGGTAACCTTGTTCAATCAGAGCTCTCCCGCAGTCTCAATGCAGCAGGCGGTGAAACATTGTCCCGCGCCGCCTCCTCCAAGTTTAGTACGGCAAGGACTTACTATCCGTTACAGTTGCTAGAGGTTAGGTAACCTTGTTCACTCAGAGCCTCTCCCGCAGTCTCAATGCAGCAGGCGGTGAAACATTGTCCCGCGCCGCCTCCTTCCAAGTTTAGTACGGCAAGGACTTACTATCCGTTACAGTTGCTAGAGGTAGGTAACCTTGTTCACTCAGAGCTCTCCCGCAGTCTCAATGCAGCAGGCGGTGAAACATTGTCCGGCGCCGCCTCCTCCAAGTTTAGTACGGGAAGGACTTACTATCCGTTACAGTTGCTAGAGGTAGGTAACCTTGTTCACTCAGAGCTCTCCCGCAGTCTCAATGCAGCAGGCGGTGAAACATTGTCCCGCGCCGCCTCCTCCAAGTTTAGTACGGTAAGGACTTACTATCCGTTACAGTTGCTAGAGGTTAGGTAACCTTGTTCACTCAGAGCCTCTCCCGCAGTCTCAATGCAGCAGGCGGTGAAACATTGTCCCGCGCCGCCTCCTCCAAGTTTAGTACGGCAAGGACTTACTATCCGTTACAGTTGCTAGAGGTAGGTAACCTTGTTCACTCAGAGCTCTCCCGCAGTCTCAATGCAGCAGGCGGTGAAACATTGTCCCGCGCCGTCTCCTCCAAGTTTAGTACGGGAAGGACTTACTATCCGTTACAGTTGCTAGAGGTAGGTAACCTTGTTCACTCAGAGCCTCTCCCCGCAGTTATAGTGCGAGATGGTATCTCCATACATTGCTTAACGGCTAGTTACCACCTTGACGGAAGAAAACTGCGGGAGAGGCGAGCCTTGTCGCTAAGAGACTCACAATCTGGCCGTGATTAGAAATGTTGTAGTCTTACCAAATATTACCAGACTACCAGATATCACTAAGAAAAACTGAGTATACCATCGTCTTCGTCATACAATGATGCACATGATGAAATAAAAAAAATAACATTAAAACGACATTTGCTACAAAATAATTGAAGGAAAAAAAAATAGCGCATAAAGAATTTTTTCAAATGTTCTCCTTCAACTCGCTGTTTCTCACATTTATTAAGCTCGTATTGTATTTTCAAATCCAGGTTCATAATCTGCACTCATTGACGATCAGTATGATGTACCATAACAACTGATATAAAATATTGTAGTTGGTTAAAAAGGCAGATAAAAAAATACTGTCAAATCTACAAGAAAACCGTCCAAGGCGGGTTTTCAAGGATTCGAATTTAACGACCATTTAAACCACTCATTATTTTTTCCACCACCATGTGTTACATACCGTAGCCATCAGCAAGCCTTCCACTACTCGAAGCAATAATTGGAAATTCAATGTAAGCTAATATAACCGAGTTACGAAGTGGTGAAGCACAACATGTCAAAACATTTCTTTATGCGCTATTTCATTCTACCTCGATTATATTCTAATAGATAAAGAAATAAAGCTGTCAATTGTAGCTCATCATATGCACCATTCTATCACCTACACGATGGTTGTTTTCATTTTTCTAACCGACGTCTGACACTTCCGTAATAACCGATAATATTGCAACATTGTTCAACTCCATCCTCACGTCGACCCCAACCCTCACTCTCCCGGTCTTACACACCGGGAACACCTCTCACACGCCTTAACTAACACAGCGCCTCACACACACACACACACACACACACACACACACACACACAAAAAGATATATATATTTAAATCAATTCAACAAATAGAACATAGAAATCGATTCAGTTACTACTACTAACCCTCCCGATATGTAAGAGCGGGAACACCTCTCACACGCCTTATTAACTAACTAACACACAGCAGCGTCACACACACAAATACATAGAGAAGACATTAAACAAAACACACAAATTCAATCACGCACTAGTAACAACACAACAACACGGTCTTTTTATAAGTCCAAATAGGAACATGTGTGGCTTGTGGACAAACAAAAACGCTAAACAGATGCATATCCGAAGGGTGGTTTTAAAAAAAGTACGGAATTCGATAAAGAATTCCATTTTTTTATCTCCACGGATACGCAAATGTGGCGGCAAACATTATACCTCTTGTATACAGCAGAAAAAAACAATTAACATACTGTAAAGCTTGATACTACTACGTTTACCTTGTACAAACAATGTCCCGGGCTCGCAACAGAGGAGGCAGTCGGGGTGCGAGAAACTTATCGTGGCTCTACCGCTCTCAGTCGCCGCCCGGCGCTGCCAACGGGGGAGAAACCAGTCACGAGAAACAATGGAGTGTGTGTATAGTGAGCCTCCTATATCTCCCGCGCTGCCAACCTGGAGACAGCAAGGAGTGACGAGAGAGAGTGTATAGCGAGCCGCCTCGCTCTCCCGCGCTGCCAACGTGGGGACAGCAAGGAGTGACGAGAGTGGGTGTATAACGAGCCGCCTCGCTCTCCCGCGCTGCCAACGTGGAGACAGCAAGGAGTGACGAGAGAGAGTGTATAGTGAGCCGCCCCGCTCTCCCGCGCTGCCAACGTGGAGACAGCAAGGAGTGACGAGAGAGAGGGTATAGCGAGCCGTCCCGCTCTCCCGCGCTGCCAACGTGGAGATGGCAAGGAGTGACGAGAGAGAGTGTATAGTGAGCCGTCCCGCTCTCCCGCGCTGCCAACGTGGAGATGGCAAGGAGTGACGAGAGAGAGTGTATAGTGAGCCGTCCCGCTCTCCCGCGCTGCCAACGTGGAGACGGCAAGGAGTGACGAGAGAGAGTGTATAGTGAGCCGTCCCGCTCTCCCGCGCTGCCAACGTGGAGACGGCAAGGAGTGACGAGAGAGAGTGTATAGCGAGCCGTCCCGCTCTCCCGCGCTGCCAACGTGGAGACAGCAAGGAGTGACGAGAGAGAGGGTATAGCGAGCCGTCCCGCTCTCCCGCGCTGCCAACGTGGAGATGGCAAGGAGTGACGAGAGAGAGTGTATAGTGAGCCGTCCCGCTCTCCCGCGCTGCCAACGTGGAGATGGCAAGGAGTGACGAGAGAGAGTGTATAGTGAGCCGCCCCGCTCTCCCGCGCTGCCAACGTGGAGACAGCAAGGAGTGACGAGAGAGAGGGTATAGCGAGCCGTCCCGCTCTCCCGCGCTGCCAACGTGGAGATGGCAAGGAGTGACGAGAGAGAGTGTATAGCGAGCCGTCCCGCTCTCCCGCGCTGCCAACGTGGGGACAGCAAGGAGTGACGAGAGGGAATATATAGCGAGCCGCCCCGCTCTCCCGCGCTGGCCAACGTGGAGACAGCAAGGAGTGACGAGAGAGAGTGGAGAAAATGTTTCTCCCGGGCTAGGAAGACGGGACATGCTCGGTAGGCGATGGGTGAGCGCGGGATGGAGTTGCCAGTGAGGAGAATCGGTCTCCCGCGCTACCAGCGCGGGGAGTTGCCGGCGGAGCGGGGCTGGTTTTGGACACGAGAACGGGCCGAGCGGGGCCCAAAGTGGCTTAAAATTTCCAATGTGGAGCGCGGGGCCAACTCGCCCCGCTCTCTTTCATGCTGCACCAAGCTTGGGCGCGGTAAAGGTAGCCGCTACCCCCAGGGAAGACTAACACGAGTTCGACCTGAAAAATATAGTAGGGAGGCGAGGTTGCTGGATCAACCTCAGTGCCGTCCCTCACGCTGAATGCTGCATACGTGCGTCAGACATCAGTCCTAACCACTTGGTTCTCTCTACCTATTACTAAGAAGGTACCGAGGCTATATACTAAGGGTGGCGGTTAGTGATTGAGATGCACTGGTGACGACCATTGGCACATCGAGCGTGTTAACGTGGTGGCGTAAAACACTGCTAGAGAGAGCAAAGGCCACGCACAACTTATATATATTTCTATATATATACGTATACATATGAACCACCCACATATTCTGCGTGCAGACTTTTACGACTGTCTCATGCAACACCCCCTCTCCTTTTGGAAGAGAAGCTCCACGGCATTAGCTGTGGCTCCTCGTGGCGGCGCACATGATGATATGGTGTTAGCTAAAGCGGGGAGCCTTCAATGCAGCGACCCCTCTTACTTTGTGATGGTTACTCCACTACCCGTGCGATAACTCATCCCGTAGGTTAAAGAATCATCACTTTAACCTCTCTACACTGACGCAGCTTCTAACGAACGGTCAGTTGGAACGAAGCACACTTTTGTTTCTTTTCGTGAGCAAAGACGGGTTATAAACGTTTCCCAGCAGCTTACAACTACTACCACAAACTTGGATGGTGTAACGTACGTTATTTCCATTCCCCCCTTAGAGAGAAGGGACGCTTGAATGGTGTAACGTACGTTATTTCCATATCACCCTTAGAGAGAAGGGACGCTAGAATGGTGTAACGTACGTTATTTCCATTCCCCCCTTAGAGAGAAGGGACACACTTGAATGGTGTAACGAAGGTTATTTCCATTTCCCCCTTAAAGAGAAGGGACGCGGCGTCGCGGGCCAATGCTGCCAATGGACGCTTAGCGCTATTACTAAACATTACAATCAAAAAGTTTTGATGTAACATAGCTACCTGGTTGATCCTGCCAGTAGTCATATGCTTGTCTCAAAGATTAAGCCATGCATGTCTAAGTACAAGCCGATTTAAGGCGAAACCGCGAATGGCTCATTAAATCAGCTATGATTCATTGGATCTGTACCCACACTTACTTGGATAACTGTGGTAATTCTAGAGCTAATACATGCACCACGTCTCTGACCGCAAGGGAAGAGCGCTTTTATTAGTTCAAAACCGGTCGGACTTCGGTCCGTCACCCCACCGTGTTGAATCTGAATAACTTGTCGCTGAGCGCACGGTCTCCGCACCGGCGCCGCCTCTTTCAAGTGTCTGCCTTATCAGCTTTCGATTGTAGGTTATACGCCTACAATGGCTATAACGGGTAACGGGGAATCAGGGTTCGATTCCGGAGAGGGAGCCTGAGAAACGGCTACCACATCTAAGGAAGGCAGCAGGCACGCAAATTACCCACTCCCGGCACGGGGAGGTAGTGACGAAAAATAACGATGCGAGACTCATCCGAGGCCTCGCAATCGGAATGAGTACACTTTAAATCCTTTAACGAGGATCTATTGGAGGGCAAGTCTGGTGCCAGCAGCCGCGGTAATTCCAGCTCCAATAGCGTATATTAAAGTTGTTGCGGTTAAAAAGCTCGTAGTTGGATTTCAGTTCTGGACTGACGGTTCACCGCCCGGTGCATACTGTCACGCTCCGAACAGCCACAACAGCCCGCTGGCTCGCACGGGGTGCTCTTCATCGAGTGTCCCGCGTGGCCGGCAGAGTTTACTTTGAAAAAATTAGAGTGCTCAAAGCAGGCTACACTGACGGCCTGAATGCCTATGCATGGAATAATGGAATAGGACCTCGGTTCTATTTTGTCGGTTTTCTGAACCCGAGGTAATGACTAATAGGAACAGGCGGGGGCATTCGTATTGCGACGCTAGAGGTGAAATTCTTGGACCGTCGCAAGACGAACTACTGCGAAAGCATTTGCCAAGGATGTTTTCATTAATCAAGAACGAAAGTTAGAGGTTCGAAGGCGATCAGATACCGCCCTAGTTCTAACCATAAACGATGCTGACCAGCGATCCGCCGGCGTTATTCCCATGACCCGGCGGGCAGCTTCCGGGAAACCAAAGTCTTTGGGTTCCGGGGGAAGTATGGTTGCAAAGCTGAAACTTAAAGGAATTGACGGAAGGGCACCACCAGGAGTGGAGCCTGCGGCTTAATTTGACTCAACACGGGGAACCTCACCAGGCCCAGACACCGGAAGGATTGACAGATTGAGAGCTCTTTCTCGATTCGGTGGGTGGTGGTGCA
>JAXIVD010005124.1:2500-15000 GCA_036785275.1 Cancer borealis | reverse complement strand
CGCGGGTAATCGGCGGGGGTAGCTATTAGTCACTTAAATAGCAAACATCATACCGTATATAAATCTTGAGGACATACTTGGATATTCTCTCAAAGTAGCAGCGAAAACGAAGACTACAATTTCCCACTTATAGCATTAGGTTCAATTCTCGTTTCCACATTAAAAGCGTAATGAATATGATATTGGTGTTCAGTACGTAATATCCTTGTAAAATATATTTGGATTAACTTAGTTTCAGAGGTGACACCAAAAACCAAGATTTATTTATTTATATCTTTCCACACTCAAATCAACAGAACAGCAGCAGTACTCTCGCTACGAACCGCTTGCACTTCTGCCTCCCTAACAAGGCTAAAAAGATTTTGTCACGCATCCCGATGGCGAAATCCTCCCGGCAAACCCATATTTACATTACTACACACCCTTATCTATAGAACAGCATCCTCACTGTCATTCGCTAAGACTGCACCGTAAAAAGAATATAGAGGTGTCGTCACGCAACGTAACATCCGAAAGTAACCTCAAGACGGTCTTGTGTGCAGTTGTACACAAAAGTAACTGTCGAACTTGAACGTATCATCGAAAAATAACACGTCAGAGTCTTGTGCAGTTGCACTCAAAAACAAGTGTCGAACTTAAACGTATCATCGAAAAGTATCACAAAAGTAACCTCAAGTCGCAAAACTAACACGTCAGACAGTCTTGAGACTATAGAAATCCTCCACGTATACTGACGGTAAATCATTACAAGGCCTTTCTACTGGTATTAAAAGAAAATCTTCTTGGGCTTTACTTCTCGAGATATTTAAATTTGAAGAAAAAAAATATAATTACATTTCACCATATATATTTTACGCCACTAAACACATCCCACCCGCTAAGGGAATACATTACTTTTCTTCTACAAGTACGCAATAAAAAATTTCCAAACTAAGGCTCATTAAGAAAATCTGTTTGTAGCATTTACAAGCTCGCAGCCTACTCTATTTGCACTAAGAATATCAACGTTCTATCTTAAATACTAACACAAATACATGGTAGCATTAATAATTTTCACTCGTGGGCTCCAGCACATAGTTGCTTGTTTTAGGTAGTTTCACCTGGCCCGGTGAGATAGTCTAGGTTCATTACGGATATGTGGTGAGACAGGCTAGGAAAGTGTCTGTCTCTTTCTCTCTCTGTGTCTGTCTCTTTCTCTCTCTGTGTCTGTCTCTGTCTCTTTCTCTGTGTCTGTCTCTGTCTCTTCTCTGTCTCTTTCTCTCTCTCTCTCTGTCTCTTTCTCTTTCTCTCTCTGTCTCTTTCTCTCTCTCTCTGTCTCTTTCTCTGTCTCTTTCTCTCCCTGTCTCTGTCTCTTTCTTTCTCTGTCTCTTTCTCTCTCTGTGTCTGTCTCTGTCTCTTTCTCTCTCTGTGTCTATCTCTGTCTCTTTCTTTCTCTTTCTCTCTCTGTGTCTGTCTCTGTCTCTTTCTCTCTCTCTCTGTGTCTATCTCTGTCTCTTTCTCTCTCTCTTTCTCTCCCTGACTCTGTCTCTTTCTCTCTCTCTTTCTCTGTCTCTTTCTCTCTCTGTGTCTGTCTCTTTCTCTCTCTGTGTCTATCTCTGTCTCTTTCTCTCCCTGTCTCTTTCTCTCCCTGTCTCTTTCTCTCTCTGTGTCTATCTCTGTCTCTTTCTCTCCCTGTCTCTTTCTCTCTCTGTCTCTTTCTCTCCCTGTCTCTTTCTCTCTCTGTGTCTATCTCTGTCTCTTTCTCTCCCTGTCTCTTTCTCTCTCTGTGTCTATCTCTGTCTCTTTCTCTCCCTGTCTCTCTCTCTTTCTCTGTCTCTTTCTCTCTCTGTGTCTGTCTCTTTCTCTCTCTGTGTCTATCTCTGTCTCTCTCTGTGTCTATCTCTGTCTCTTTCTCTCCCTGTCTCTTTCTCTCTCTGTGTCTATCTCTGTCTCTTTCTCTCTCTGTCTCTTTCTCTTTCTCTCTCTCTGTCTCTTTCTCTTTCTCTTTCTCTCTCTGTCTCTTTCTCTCTCTGTGTCTGTCTCTGTCTCTTTCTCTCTCTGTGTCTGTCTCTTTCTCTCTCTCTGTCTCTTTCTCTTTCTCTCTCTGTCTCTTTCTCTCTCTGTCTCTTTCTCTCTCTGTGTCTGTCTCTTTCTCTTTCTTTCTGTCTCTTTCTCTCACTGTGTCTGTCTCTTTCTCTGTCTCTTTCTTTCTCTGTCTCTTTCTCTCTCTGTCTCTTTCTCTCTCTGTGTCTGTCTCTTTCTCTTTCTTTCTGTCTCTTTCTCTCACTGTGTCTGTCTCTTTCTCTTTCTTTCTGTCTCTTTCTCTCACTGTGTCTGTCTCTTTCTCTGTCTCTGTCTCTTTCTCTCTCTGTCTCTTTCTCTCTCTGTGTCTGTTTCTTTCTCTTTCTTTCTGTCTCTTTCTCTCACTGTGTCTGTCTCTGTCTCTTTCTCTCTCTGTGTCTGTTTCTTTCTCTTTCTTTCTGTCTCTTTCTCTCACTGTGTCTGTCTCTGTCTCTGTCTCTTTCTCTCTCTGTGTTTGTCTCGCGTCGCGCCGCCTCCTCCAATTTTAGTACGGGAAGGACTTACTATCCGTTACAGTTGCTAGAGGTAGGTAACCTTGTTCACTCAGAGCTCTCCCGCAGTCTCAATGCAGCAGGCGGTGAAACATTGTCCCGCGCCGCCTCCTCCAAGTTTAGTACGGGAAGGACTTACTATCCGTTACAGTTGCTAGAGGTAGGTAACCTTGTTCACTCAGAGCTCTCCCGCAGTCTCAATGCAGCAGGCGGTGAAACATTGT
Source organism: Cancer borealis (assembly GCA_036785275.1). Taxonomy (NCBI): domain Eukaryota; kingdom Metazoa; phylum Arthropoda; class Malacostraca; order Decapoda; family Cancridae; genus Cancer; species Cancer borealis. The sequence goes on along the minus strand of JAXIVD010005124.1, from coordinate 12,224 downwards.
CCCGCGCCGCCTCCTCCAAGTTTAGTACGGTAAGGACTTACTATCCGTTACAGTTGCTAGAGGTTAGGTAACCTTGTTCACTCAGAGCCTCTCCCGCAGTCTCAATGCAGCAGGCGGTGAAACATTGTCCCGCGCCGCCTCCTCCAAGTTTAGTACGGCAAGGACTTACTATCCGTTACAGTTGCTAGAGGTAAGTAACCTTGTTCACTCAGAGCCTCTCCCGCAGTCTCAATGCAGCAGCGGTGAAACATTGTCCGGCGCCGCCTCCTCCAAGTTTAGTACGGCAAGGACTTACTATCCGTTACAGTTGCTAGAGGTAGGTAACCTTGTTCAATCAGAGCTCTCCCGCAGTCTCAATGCAGCAGGCGGTGAAACATTGTCCCGCGCCGCCTCCCTCCAAGTTTAGTACGGCAAGGACTTACTATCCGTTACAGTTGCTAGAGGTTAGGTAACCTTGTTCACTCAGAGCCTCTCCCGCAGTCTCAATGCAGCAGGCGGTGAAACATTGTCCCGCGCCGCCTCCTTCCAAGTTTAGTACGGCAAGGACTTACTATTCCGTTACAGTTGCTAGAGGTAGGTAACCTTGTTCACTCAGAGCTCTCCCGCAGTCTCAATGCAGCAGGCGGTGAAACATTGTCCCGGCGCCGCCTCCTCCAAGTTTAGTACGGGAAGGACTTACTATCCGTTTACAGTTGCTAGAGGTAGGTAACCTTGTTCACTCAGAGCTCTCCGCAGTCTCAATGCAGCAGGCGGTGAAACATTGTCCCGCGCCGCCTCCTCCAAGTTTAGTACGGTAAGGACTTACTATCCGTTACAGTTGCTAGAGGTTAGGTAACCTTGTTCACTCAGAGCCTCTCCCGCAGTCTCAATGCAGCAGGCGGTGAAACATTGTCCCGCGCCGCCTCCTCCAAGTTTAGTACGGCAAGGACTTACTATCCGTTACAGTTGCTAGAGGTAGGTAACCTTGTTCACTCAGAGCTCTCCCGCAGTCTCAATGCAGCAGGCGGTGAAACATTGTCCCGCGCCGTCTCCTCCAAGTTTAGTACGGGAAGGACTTACTATCCGTTACAGTTGCTAGAGGTAGGTAACCTTGTTCACTCAGAGCCTCTCCCGCAGTTATAGTGCGAGATGGTATCTCATACATTGCTTAACGGCTAGTACCACCTTGACGGAAGAAAACTGCGGGAGAGGCGAGCCTTGTCGCTAAGAGACTCACAATCTGGCCGTGATTAGAAATGTTGTAGTCTTACCAAATATTACCAGACTACCAGATATCACTAAGAAAAACTGAGTATACCATCGTCTTCGTCATACAATGATGCACATGATGAAATAAAAAAATAACATTAAAAACGACATTTGCTACAAAATAATTGAAGGAAAAAAAAATAGCGCATAAAGAATTTTTTCAAATGTTCTCCTTCAACTCGCTGTTTCTCACATTTATTAAGCTCGTATTGTATTTTCAAATCCAGGTTCATAATCTGCACTCATTGACGATCAGTATGATGTACCATAACAACTGATATAAAATATTGTAGTTGGTTAAAAAGGCAGATAAAAAAATACTGTCAAATCTACAAGAAAACCGTCCAAGGCGGGTTTTCAAGGATTCGAATTTAACGACCATTTAAACCACTCATTATTTTTTCCACCACCATGTGTTACATACCGTAGCCATCAGCAAGCCTTCCACTACTCGAAGCAATAATTGGAAATTCAATGTAAGCTAATATAACCGAGTTACGAAGTGGTGAAGCACAACATGTCAAAACATTTCTTTATGCGCTATTTCATTCTACCTCGATTATATTCTAATAGATAAAGAAATAAAGCTGTCAATTGTAGCTCATCATATGCACCATTCTATCACCTACACGATGGTTGTTTTCATTTTCTAACCGACGTCTGACACTTCCGTAATAACCGATAATATTGCAACATTGTTCAACTCCATCCTCACGTCGACCCCAACCCTCACTCTCCCGGTCTTACACACCGGGAACACCTCTCACACGCCTTAACTAACACAGCGCCTCACACACACACACACACACACACACACACACACACACACACAAAAGATATATATATTTAAATCAATTCAACAAATAGAACATAGAAATCGATTCAGTTACTACTACTAACCCTCCCGATATGTAAGAGCGGGAACACCTCTCACACGCCTTATTAACTAACTAACACACAGCAGCGTCACACACACAAATACATAGAGAAGACATTAAACAAAACACACAAATTCAATCACGCACTAGTAACAACACAACAACACGGTCTTTTTATAAGTCCAAATAGGAACATGTGTGGCTTGTGGACAAACAAAAACGCTAAACAGATGCATATCCGAAGGGTGGTTTAAAAAAGTACGGAATTCGATAAAGAATTCCATTTTTTTATCTCCACGGATTACGCAAATGTGGCGGCAAACATTATACCTCTTGTATACAGCAGAAAAAAACAATTAACATACTGTAAAGCTTGATACTACTACGTTTACCTTGTACAAACAATGTCCCGGGCTCGCAACAGAGGAGGCAGTCGGGGTGCGAGAAACTTATCGTGGCTCTACCGCTCTCAGTCGCCGCCCGGCGCTGCCAACGGGGGAGAAACCAGTCACGAGAAACAATGGAGTGTGTGTATAGTGAGCCTCCTATATTCTCCCGCGCTGCCAACCTGGAGACAGCAAGGAGTGACGAGAGAGAGTGTATAGCGAGCCGCCTCGCTCTCCCGCGCTGCCAACGTGGGGACAGCAAGGAGTGACGAGAGTGGGTGTATAACGAGCCGCCTCGCTCTCCCGCGCTGCCAACGTGGAGACAGCAAGGAGTGACGAGAGAGAGTGTATAGTGAGCCGCCCCGCTCTCCCGCGCTGCCAACGTGGAGACAGCAAGGAGTGACGAGAGAGAGGGTATAGCGAGCCGTCCCGCTCCTCCCGCGCTGCCACGTGGAGATGGCAAGGAGTGGACGAGAGAGAGTGTATAGTGAGCCGTCCCGCTCTCCCGCGCTGCCAACGTGGAGATGGCAAGGAGTGACGAGAGAGAGTGTATAGTGAGCCGTCCCGCTCTCCCGCGCTGCCAACGTGGAGACGGCAAGGAGTGACGAGAGAGAGTGTATAGTGAGCCGTCCCGCTCTCCCGCGCTGCCAACGTGGAGACGGCAAGGAGTGACGAGAGAGAGTGTATAGCGAGCCGTCCCGCTCTCCCGCGCTGCCAACGTGGAGACAGCAAGGAGTGACGAGAGAGAGGGTATAGCGAGCCATCCCGCTCTCCCGCGCTGCCAACGTGGAGATGGCAAGGAGTGACGAGAGAGAGTGTATAGTGAGCCGTCCCGCTCTCCCGCGCTGCCAACGTGGAGATGGCAAGGAGTGACGAGAGGAGAGTGTATAGTGAGCCGCCCCGCTCTCCCGCGCTGCCAACGTGGAGACAGCAAGGAGTGACGAGAGAGAGGGTATAGCGAGCCGTCCCGCTCTCCCGCGCTGCCAACGTGGAGATGGCAAGGAGTGACGAGAGATGCCAACGTGGGGACAGCAAGGAGTGACGAGAGGGAATATAGAGCGGAGCCGGCTCCCACTCTCTCTCGTCTCTTGCCAACGTGGAGACAGCAAGGAGTGACGAGAGAGAGTGGCTATACTTCGCAGAGAGGAGTGGAGAAAATGTTTCTCCCGTTGGCCAGGGAGAGAGCGGGACATGCTCGGTAGGCGATGGGTGAGCGCGGGATGGAGTTGCCAGTGAGGAGAATCGGTCTCCCGCGCTACCAGCGCGGGGAGTTGCCGGCGGAGCGGGGCTGGTTTTGGACACGAGAACGGGCCGAGCGGGGCCCAAAGTGGCTTAAAATTTCCAATGTGGAGCGCGGGGCCAACTCGCCCCGCTCTCTTTCATGCTGCACCAAGCTTGGGCGCGGTAAAGGTAGCCGCTACCCCCAGGGAAGACTAACACGAGTTCGACCTGAAAAATATAGTAGGGAGGCGAGGTTGCTGGATCAACCTCAGTGCCGTCCCTCACGCTGAATGCTGCATACGTGCGTCAGACATCAGTCCTAACCACTTGGTTCTCTCTACCTATTACTAAGAAGGTACCGAGGCTATATACTAAGGGTGGCGGTTAGTGATTGAGATGCACTGGTGACGACCATTGGCACATCGAGCGTGTTAACGTGGTGGCGTAAAACACTGCTAGAGAGAGCAAAGGCCACGCACAACTTATATATATTTCTATATATATACGTATACATATGAACCACCCACATATTCTGCGTGCAGACTTTTACGACTGTCTCATGCAACACCCCCTCTCCTTTTGGAAGAGAAGCTCCACGGCATTAGCTGTGGCTCCTCGTGGCGGCGCACATGATGATATGGTGTTAGCTAAAGCGGGGAGCCTTCAATGCAGCGACCCCTCTTACTTTGTGATGGTTACTCCACTACCCGTGCGATAACTCATCCCGTAGGTTAAAGAATCATCACTTTAACCTCTCTACACTGACGCAGCTTCTAACGAACGGTCAGTTGGAACGAAGCACACTTTTGTTTCTTTTCGTGAGCAAAGACGGGTTATAAACGTTTCCCAGCAGCTTACAACTACTACCACAAACTTGGATGGTGTAACGTACGTTATTTCCATTCCCCCCTTAGAGAGAAGGGACGCTTGAATGGTGTAACGTACGTTATTTCCATATCACCCTTAGAGAGAAGGGACGCTAGAATGGTGTAACGTACGTTATTTCCATTCCCCCCTTAGAGAGAAGGGACACACTTGAATGGTGTAACGAAGGTTATTTCCATTTCCCCCTTAAAGAGAAGGGACGCGGCGTCGCGGGCCAATGCTGCCAATGGACGCTTAGCGCTATTACTAAACATTACAATCAAAAAGTTTTGATGTAACATAGCTACCTGGTTGATCCTGCCAGTAGTCATATGCTTGTCTCAAAGATTAAGCCATGCATGTCTAAGTACAAGCCGATTTAAGGCGAAACCGCGAATGGCTCATTAAATCAGCTATGATTCATTGGATCTGTACCCACACTTACTTGGATAACTGTGGTAATTCTAGAGCTAATACATGCACCACGTCTCTGACCGCAAGGGAAGAGCGCTTTTATTAGTTCAAAACCGGTCGGACTTCGGTCCGTCACCCCACCGTGTTGAATCTGAATAACTTGTCGCTGAGCGCACGGTCTCCGCACCGGCGCCGCCTCTTTCAAGTGTCTGCCTTATCAGCTTTCGATTGTAGGTTATACGCCTACAATGGCTATAACGGGTAACGGGGAATCAGGGTTCGATTCCGGAGAGGGAGCCTGAGAAACGGCTACCACATCTAAGGAAGGCAGCAGGCACGCAAATTACCCACTCCCGGCACGGGGAGGTAGTGACGAAAAATAACGATGCGAGACTCATCCGAGGCCTCGCAATCGGAATGAGTACACTTTAAATCCTTTAACGAGGATCTATTGGAGGGCAAGTCTGGTGCCAGCAGCCGCGGTAATTCCAGCTCCAATAGCGTATATTAAAGTTGTTGCGGTTAAAAAGCTCGTAGTTGGATTTCAGTTCTGGACTGACGGTTCACCGCCCGGTGCATACTGTCACGCTCCGAACAGCCACAACAGCCCGCTGGCTCGCACGGGGTGCTCTTCATCGAGTGTCCCGCGTGGCCGGCAGAGTTTACTTTGAAAAAATTAGAGTGCTCAAAGCAGGCTACACTGACGGCCTGAATGCCTATGCATGGAATAATGGAATAGGACCTCGGTTCTATTTTGTCGGTTTTCTGAACCCGAGGTAATGACTAATAGGAACAGGCGGGGGCATTCGTATTGCGACGCTAGAGGTGAAATTCTTGGACCGTCGCAAGACGAACTACTGCGAAAGCATTTGCCAAGGATGTTTTCATTAATCAAGAACGAAAGTTAGAGGTTCGAAGGCGATCAGATACCGCCCTAGTTCTAACCATAAACGATGCTGACCAGCGATCCGCCGGCGTTATTCCCATGACCCGGCGGGCAGCTTCCGGGAAACCAAAGTCTTTGGGTTCCGGGGGAAGTATGGTTGCAAAGCTGAAACTTAAAGGAATTGACGGAAGGGCACCACCAGGAGTGGAGCCTGCGGCTTAATTTGACTCAACACGGGGAACCTCACCAGGCCCAGACACCGGAAGGATTGACAGATTGAGAGCTCTTTCTCGATTCGGTGGGTGGTGGTGCATGGCCGTTCTTAGTTGGTGGAGCGATTTGTCTGGTTAATTCCGATAACGAACGAGACTCTGGCCTACTAACTAGTCGACGGATCTCCAGCAATTGGTGTCCAGTTCGCAGCTTCTTCTTAGAGGGATAAGCGGCAATTCTAGCCGCACGAGATTGAGCAATAACAGGTCTGTGATGCCCTTAGATGTTCTGGGCCGCACGCGCGCTACACTGAAGGGATCAACGTGTCCTCCCCCTCCGAGAGGAGCGGGTAACCCGTTGAAATCCTTTCATGATAGGGATTGGGGTTTGCAATTGTCTCCCATGAACGAGGAATTCCCAGTAAGCGCAAGTCATGAGCTTGCGTTGATTACGTCCCTGCCCTTTGTACACACCGCCCGTCGCTACTACCGATTGAATGATTTAGTGAGGCCTTCGGACTGGCGCTCTTGGATGCCGGGCCCTCGGTTCGCCGTTGGGTCTCTCGGCGCCTCGAGCTGACGGAAAGATGTCCAAACTTGATCATTTAGAGGAAGTAAAAGTCGTAACAAGGTTTCCGTAGGTGAACCTGCGGAAGGATCATTAACGTGTTTGCTTGCAGCAACAAAAACCAAAAAATTCGGGTGGCCGGGTACCGACCAAAAAAAAAAAAATTGACCGATGCATCAATTTTTGGCGGCCCGGCCTGAGAACAGGCAAACAGTGCCGCAGCTCAACCCACACTCTTCTCTTCTGTCCATTGTGGACAGAGGTAGACCATTACTCACACCACCGGTACTCCAACCAACCGACGTACGCTAGGTTGGCCGACTTTTATCGGGCAAAGTTTCCGAATGATAGCGGTCACTTAACGTCGTCGGGAGGTGTCACCGGCTGGTAACGAGGTACTTCTCACAAACCTGTGACTATCTATTTAAACCCAGTATACTACGTCTTCCCACTATCGTCTCCCGAGGCAGAGATGGCGGAAGTCTTGAAAGTCGGCAATTGAGACTGACGTAATGACAAAAATCACAACTCTTAACGGTGGATCACTCGGCTCGTGGGTCGATGAAGACCGCAGCAAGCTGCGTGTCGGTATGTGAATCGCAAGAATACCAGATACATCGACAAGTCGAACGCACATTGCGGCGGCGGCACTCTCATGTGCTGCCGTCACTCCTACACGAGGGTCGGATATCAAATCCAATACATCGGCTTTGTTACCACCGGCAGAGTAGTAGTAGTAGTAGTAGTAGTAGCAGCTTTGTCTCTACTCTCTCTCTCTCTCTCTACTGCGTGCGTGGCATTGACCGCCTTGGGGAGGTTCGCCTCTTTGACGAGAGTCAAATTGGCGTTCCCTAAAGATGTGCTGCCAAGCCAAAGTCATATATCTGTGGACTTGGTGGCAAGGACCATGTACAGACATACAACGCTTACGCGCTGTTTTGTTTGTCGCCGTCCATGCCTGTTGCCTCGTTTCCCTCCAAGGAAGGACAGAGGCTCTGTTGCATGCTAAAGTCGCGTATGGGCGTCTTGAAGGCGACCGGGTCGGTTTATACTACTTACACCTCGGTTCGTTAGCTGCAGCACCCATCCTTATCAAACCTTAATGGGAACGGGCGCACACAAACCAAAACTGGAAGCCAGTGACTACTTTATAGTAGTCGCTACTGCTCCAATGTCGACCTCGTGTTAGGGTAGAGTACCCGCCAAATTTAAGCATATTAATAAGCGGAGGAAAAGAAACCAACAGGGATTCCCTTAGTAAGGGCGACTGAACTGGGAAAAGCCCAGCGCATAACCTGGCGTCGTGACCCGGCGCCAGGGGTGTTGCGTTTCGGAGGGTCCGGCACGCAGTCTCTCACCGCCTAAGTTATGCTTGAAAGCGGCCACTACCCATGGAGGGTGACAGGCCCGTGTGGCGGCGCCCGCGAGGGTACACGAGAGATTGTCGGAAAGGGCCTCTCCGTAGAGTCGGGTTGCTTGAAAATGCAGCCCTAAGCAGGTGGTAAACTCCATCTAAGGCTAAATATGACCACGAGACCGATAGCGAACAAGTACCGTGAGGGAAAGTTGAAAAGAACTTTGAAGAGAGAGTTCAAGAGTACGTGAAACCGTTAAGAGCCAAACGGGTGGGACCTCGAAGGTCGAACCGAGGGGATTCAGCTCGTCGGCCAAAGCCGGCTGGACGTTGGGATTCGCTTATGCGACCCAGGAACTCTTGGGCGTGCCCACGTTCAAGCCGGCGCCGGCGGGCGTATTTCCCCTCGTGATGTAGGTCGCCGCGACCCGTTGCTGGGGACGTCTAAGGCCCGGGCGGACTGGTACCCCAACGTCGTGCACTTTTAGTGCCGGCGAAGGGGGAAACCTCCGGTGTCCTGGCTGCCCTGCGACGGTCGTGTAGCAGAGGGGCGCATCCACGCCAATACTTCCTCTCGCGGCGTGCAAAAGGTCGGTGACCCACCCGACCCGTCTTGAAACACGGACCAAGGAGTCTAACATGTGTGCGAGTCATTGGGCGCACTAAACCCAAAGGCGCAATGAAAGTGAAAGGGGGGTGTCCCGGCTTCGGTCGGTGGCGCCCTCCGGGGCCGATCCCTGACCGGCCGATGCCGCCGGGTCTCCCATACCAAAGCGAGGTCATTCCAAAAGAGGTGCGCGGGGTGAGTCCCTCTCCCCTGTTGTCTACCTCTGGCTTCGTGGGTTGCCCGGCGCGCTCGGTGGTCCGAGCATGCTCGCCTGTACGCAGGGGGGCGCAGGCCCGGGACTTGCCATACGACGCCGTCGCGCGAATCTGTTGTTGGCCTCATCGGCTCTGCTTGGGCTCTCGGTTGGTGTGCCGCGTGTCTTTGGGCGGGCTTTGGGCGGGGGCTTCACGGCTTCTTCCTGGGTTCGTCCGGCGCGGTTACGCCTTCTGATCCTGCTCTGTCCGGAGTGGCCTAGCGCGTGTGCTGTCGGCAAGTACCATGAGCAGACATGTTGGGACCCGAAAGATGGTGAACTATGCCTGGCCAGGATGAAGCCAGAGGAAACTCTGGTGGAGGTCCGTAGCAATTCTGACGTGCAAATCGATTGTCAGAGCTGGGTATAGGGGCGAAAGACTAATCGAACCATCTAGTAGCTGGTTCCCTCCGAAGTTTCCCTCAGGATAGCTGGTACTCGCGGAAACAAAGGAGTTTCATCCGGTAAAGCGAATGATTAGAGGTCTTGGGGACGAAACGTCCTCAACCTATTCTCAAACTTTAAATGGGTGAGATGCCGAGCTTGCTTGAATGCTGAAGCTTCGGCGACTAATCCGAGTATCTAGTGGGCCATTTTTGGTAAGCAGAACTGGCGCTGTGGGATGAACCAAACGTCGAGTTAAGGGGCCTAAACGAATGCTCATCTAGACCCCATCGAAAGGCGTTGGTTGCTATAGACAGCAGGACGGTGGCCATGGAAGTTGGAATCCGCTAAGGAGTGTGTAACAACTCACCTGCCGAAGCAACTAGCCCTTAAAATGGTATGGCGCTCAAGCATTCTCCCGATACTCGACCGCCGGTGGCACTAAAGGC
>JAXIVD010005123.1:0-31060 GCA_036785275.1 Cancer borealis | reverse complement strand
ACGTGATAATATACGCCACTTATACCAGCTGTGCCTCATATATAGATTAATTTAATCCAATCAAGAAATGAAAAAAAAAGAGGAGGGGACCATCAAAGAACATGAATATATTTTTGTTAAACTTGCACACACCCACACCCACACACACACACACACACACACACACACACACACACACTACACACACACACACACACACAACACACACACACACCACACATACACACACACATATAAGTACATAAGAATTGAAGAGACTGCAAGATACCAGTTGATGATCTACACGAAGCAGTTCCATAAGAATTGAAGAGACTGCAAGATACCAGTTGATGATCTACACGAAGCAGTTCCTTGTCCCCCACCCTTGAAATAATACAAATCATCCCACCTGTCATCCCTATCCATACTCTCATCCAACCGTCTTTTAAAACTATCTACACACACACACACACACACACACACACACACACACACACACACACACACACACACACACACACACACACACACACACATACACACACACACACACACACACATACACACACACACACACACACACACACACACACACACACACACACACACAGATCGGGCTATAATGAGCTGTAAGCGGGAGGGTAAAAGCTGGCGATCACGAGTCCAGCACGTGATCCGCAAGACCGCGGTGAATTACACACACACACACACACACACACACACACACACACACACACACACACACACACACACACACACACACACACACACACACACACACACACACACTAAAAAAAACAAAAAAAACATTAGTAACAATGAAATAATAGTTTGACGTCAATGGATGGGATACACAAGACACTCCACTGTAACCGCGACCTTAACCTCTCTCCCTCCACTCCTCCTCCACTCCCTCCACATCATTCCAGTGTTAAAACTAGCGCGGGGGTGACAATTTTTGCAAGGAATGACGTCAAGAGCAACATTTGGGGCATGGAATGAGCAACAAAACCACTTCCCACTTGTTCCCGGATCTATCTCGCGTTGGGGAAAAACAGTTTTTACACATTTACGTCACTGAGCTTTTTCCAACGACTTGATTTTATTATAACTAGTCTATTTATATACCTTTTGTTGTGTAATGACGGGGGAAGGAGGGGAGAAGGCTGTGTTATTATTATCATTAGGAGAATCATTGTTATTGTCAAACGCGTAATGTTTCTATATAATATTATCTGTATTAATTTTATGCCTGTTTGCATCCTTGTTTGTTTACTTGTCTACGTGTCAGTCAGTCAGTCCTCATGGTGTAGGAAATAGTTTTTATGTATGTTAAAGTATGTGATTAAGAAAGAATGGAGAAAGTGTGAAAGGGTGAAAGAGAGGAGAATGGTTAAATAGTTATAATGTTTAACGAGACAGCAGGAATGGCTTATTTCTGACGCTGTTTGCCTTATCTTTCCGTACTAATCTTTGCTTTCGTTATATATAAAAGCAATCATTATCACGAACAACATCCTGCATGCCTTCCTGTAGTAATCAAACAACAAACAGAAGCAAAGATTAAAACGCAAACAATATATGGAAAGCTATTGATAAATTATATATTGGACAATCAACTAACCCACTAACTCCCTATTATTTTCTCTCCCTGTGTGTGTGTGTGTGTGTGTGTGTGTGTGTGTGTGTGTGTGTGTTACAGGGATGGGTACCAGGTTTGCAGACCGAGCCGCCACGAGGTGTTGGCACTATTACTAGCACTGCACGAGGTGAGGCAAGGACGAAACACAGGAGCCTTGGTGCGCCTCTGCAACACACACACTCACCCGGCCTCACTAGACACCAATATCCGCTTCCTCGGATGAAAGGCAACCAAGGTATTAGGGATGAATGGACGGCTAGAAGGAAGGAAGGAAGATGGAGGGACAAAAGGATGGAAGAAATGAAGGATGAATGGACGGCTGGAAGGAAGGAAGGAAGGAAGGGAGGAAAGACGGATGGACAAAAGGAAGGAAAAGAAAGATGGAATGAAAAGGCCAAAGAAAATACAGTAAAAGAAGTTTGGAAGGACGGACAGATGGAAAGGAAGAAAATAGTATAGTATTTAATATTCGCTTCAGGAATACAAATTTCTCATCTCGCTTCCCAAGAAAAATTAGCTTCAAATTTCAATGTATATAACCTATCACTTAAGTCAAGACATAAGAGATAGCAGTGGTAACCTATTGTCCAATATATAATTTATCTATGAATTATGTTATATATATATATATATATATATGTATATATATATATATATATATATATATATATATATATATATATATATATATATATATATATATATATATATATATAGATATAGATATATATATAGATATAGATATAGATAGATATATATATATATATATATATATATATATATATATATATATATATATATATATATATATATATATATATATATATTATATATATATATATATATATATTTTTTTTTTTTTTTTTTTTTCCCTCCAAGTCTTGAGGTAGGACACAAAATTAATTCATGTATAGGAATTTCTGAAATGGAAATTATATGAAAGTAATGCAGTCTTAATGTCATTGTTATTTAGTGTTTGATGTAAACACCAACTGGTCATAATGTACTGGGAGGAGACATGAATAGTAGTAACCATCATCTACTTATGTAACAATGTGTGAAAGTTCAACAAGATGCAAGGAAGGAGAGACAACCAACACCACAAACTTGAAGGTGAAGATCAGCAGGACACTGGCAGGCTGGGAGGGAAGCAGGCCGGTGGTAGGCTTCCTCATCACCCACAGGACCACAGCAACACAAAGCCACTACACACCAGAGTCCTATAGAGAAAGGCGAAGGAAACATCTTAAGAAAAATGAGATGTAGATATATTGAATCAAAAAGTTGTCAAACAGTGATTTTAGGTTTTAAGTAAGAAATATATAAAAAGATGTATTATACTTAGTGAAAAATTGGCTGAATAGTTTGGGAATAAAAACTGGACTGACTTTTAAAGGTAATTTTACACAAGAAAAAGGAAAAACACTTATTATTCTTAAGTAGGGAAGGGAAGTGACATTTATGATTATGTAGGATATAAAAAAAAATATATTATCCCATAGGAGTGGAAGATAGCGAGTTCAAGTCTATATATTTTTGTTCAAGAAAAAAAAATTAGATTATTATGCCGAGGTATTTATAGACAGAGTTTAAGAATTTACAACCAAGAACATGCTACAACATTTTCTGCTTGAAGGGTGTGGAGGGCAATAATAAAACACTTTGGGGCAATAACAAGGCAATATTTCTTTTATTTTAATAGTTCTGTACATTATTCATTCATCCTTCACTATACAGCTTCAACGACGATGAGGAAGGTGTCACAGTTTAGGGTGGTGGTGGTGGTGATGGGGGGGGGGGGGGGGTGGAAAGGGGGAGGGAATATTAGGGTCAAGGAGTCAATTACTTATAAGGCACTTGACAAATGTTTCTTTTCGTTGATGTTTTCTCCTACACACACACACACCCTCGCCTTCTCCTCTCCATTCTCAAGGTCATTCGTTACCTTGCTTCACCTTGTGGGTCTTACGGCACAAAACATTGGATTATACCACCCAACAAAACAATAGAAAAAAAATAAAATGGAAGCCTTTATATTGAATAGGAAGATATACATATACATACTCTCTTAATACATATTCATTATTTCTTGCCATTAATAAATTTCTCGTTAAATAAAGAGTAATCATTTAGGAAGTGCATCTGCTGTACAAATAATCAATAAAAGATGAACTAATATATATCCCTTGAGGTAAAAACACATAAAACTCTGCAACAACAACAACACAACGACACTACACAACACTAGTCAACACAACACAACACAAAATAGAACCTCACACAAGATAGTTTTGCTTCTATATAAAGGAACACCAAGGTAGTAGTAAAGTTCTAAAGCAATTCAATAACCCAACTAAAAGGACTTGAATACTTACAGCAACATTACCAAAGCCATGTTAACACACATACTCCCACTAGTACAAAGGTGATCTACTCTACAACCACCTCACTTCCCTCATAACTCCGCCTCACACACACACACATACACACAAACACATTACACAAACTCAACTCCTACTAGCCGAGTGAGTCTGTTGCTCTTTACACTCTCCTGGAATCTGAAAGCCATTAACTTGACATGTAACTTGAGTGAGTGTATATTCGGTATCAACTCCCATAAGTTACATTACAATTTCATGTCAGTATCCCAAGGTTGAAGAATGTCATCTCACAGCAGAGGAGAGTGAAGCAGATCAACACACACAACACACAAGCATTGAATGGTGTTGCCTGAATGTGATCACAACCTTCGCTGTAGCTTACAATACATCACATTCCACTACAATATTGAGTGGGTCATGCGCAGCCTTTCCCTCATAACATCAATAATGAGACTTCGTACACACATGAATATAGTTGGAAAATGGTGACATCTTGCCTTGTAAAGACCTAGTACATTATTACAATACAAGACGTTTCCTGTGGTTGGGAAATGTTGTGTTTGTAATACGAGTCAATCTGCAGCGAGCACATCATTCAACGGTACTCAGTCAGTGTTAATGGAAGTGTATTTTTGTGCCTCACTTGGGAAACTTTTCACCCCCATATCCAGCTGTCCTCAGAATATAGTGCTGGGACACACACACTCACACACACACACACACACACACACAGTGGTTGTGAGGTTCTTGCAACAAGTGACTCATTTCCACTTAGGTGACCCCCATGAAGGTTGGCAAGAATCCTGCAGACTAAGAGTAAATACCTTGAATACGATTTGGTTTGACATGTCGTCCGTTTCTTTGGACTCTGTGTTCTGGTATAAAAATAGGAAGTTTTGGTGCATAGCAATATCTGGCATAATACATTACTGTACATAGTATTATGCATCATCTTACACCAGTCTCACAATAGGAAGTAACAAAGTACTGCACAGTAATATTTCTATGCCATTAATCAGCAAATTCTTTATTATAAATAAGCTTTAAATATACTTGTACTCTACATCAAGTTGACATTGTCGGTCGGTGGCTCCGTGGTCTGACTGGCAGCCAGGCAGGAGCCGGTCTGTTGCTGATGCTTGATGAACACTTTGAATGGCTCACAAGAACCTTCCTCTCCTTTTTTCATATCACAGATTATACACAAACATAACCACTGTCAACTTACACAGATGCTCCTACATGGTTGGCTTTAAAAACAGAGGAGCCAGTTAGAAAATACTCCCACAGTGTTGTTAAGACTACCTAGCCACCGAGCACCTGGCAGTCCTTTCCATAGTGTGCTTCCACTCACAACAACACTCATAATACAAGTGGACATCCTTGAGAAGAGACAGTTCTGCAACATTGACAGGTAACGTCACAACCTTCACCTTGCTTAGCACTCTTCCTTCCCTTCACTCACTACACACAATGTCTACATGAAGTCATCACCACTGCAAAGGGGAGGACGCACCACATACACAGAACACCACATCTCCTGTCCTGTCACCACTATGCCTTCACTACCAACAGATGTCAGCATCGTCTAAGTCACAGAGAATAACTTAACAGCTCCGGCAACGGTACGCACACACACACGCACACACTCACACGTTATTATTAATCAGATGTGGGAAGAGTCTGAGAATCTTTATGACACATTTACACACTCAACAATCCCACATTACAGTTAAGTCCACCCTAGACATCCACCGGCAGCCAAAACAACAAGCACCTTATAGAAATTCACTGTGGCGGAGCGAGACACCGCACCAACACTTTCATCGAGTGTATCAGCTGCATCACCAAGTTGACAGCTGGTACAGGCAGGCACAGGTCCAGCCAGGCCTTTGACCAACGAATCATCCCGCCACAAAACAGCGTGTTACTCTAGTCTCCGAGGTCTGAGTCTCCGTCCCCAACTATGTAGAGGAAGTGGAATGCCATAGCGAGGAGGCCAGTCCCCAGCAGGTCCCCGAGGGCGGTAAGGTAAGGAATGGCGGAGTTGTCGGGATCAATAGACGCTTTCCACATCCAGTGCACCATGACGTGTGACACATAGAGGAGGATGGCCACCTGCAGGTCAGACAAGGGTATGGGGTCATAGCCCTTCCTACACTCATTACTTCCCTCCTCCTGCATGTGTTTTTCCTGATCTCTGAGGCGCAGGTGTCTTTGGTGTTCATGTCATGCTTTAATTGAACACTACTGCAATGTATCCTGAGACTCCAACACTAAATACCTAAGTTCAGTATTCAAAAGATAGAATATCTACAACTACATTCATATACAAGAATGGAACCACTACAATGAATCCCCAAAATAATTACACTACTGTACATAAAGTTACACCAAAGAAAATACTACTTTAAATACTTTTATCCTACTCCCAGTTTACAAAAGCAAATAATTAGTATAGTATTAGTATATAGATCAATGTACTTACTTCCCCTACCAACACTGAATGAAGATAACACTACAGAATGTCACTACACTTTCCTCTACCTTCCAAAACTAAGGAAAACTACACCAACCTTAACATATACTTCCCTGACCCTCCCCAGCCTCCCCCTGAGTCTTACCTGTAGGAAGGCCGCCAGCAGGTAGGTAACAACAAAGATGGGTGTGAGGGAGGTGTGTCCGGCCTTCAGGTAGGAGATGGTGTACATGAACACCAAGTGGCCTGGAACCACCAGCAGCAGCAACACCCGGGCTGTGCGAGGGTGACCCACTGACAAGAGACGGAGACTAGGTTAAAGTATTTTTTTCAATAGAAGAGTATAAATATAAAAAAATCTATAAATACACAAATTTTTTTCAATAGAGGAGTATAGATATAAAAAAAATCCATAAATCCATAAATATTTCTTTCAATAGAATGTATAAATATGAAGAAAAAAAAAATCTATAAATACACAAGGTCAATGTATAAAGATTTTTTTTATACAACTGGATGTTTCCCAGAACCCTACAAAAAAAATTACGCAAAAGAAAATATACGCATACCTCCAAAGAAAATAGTAAATATAAATAATAATAATATAATGACTGTTAGTGATACTTATTCTATCAGGTGGTTCATCTATCTCCTCTATCGCCTTTCTGACTAAGGTAAGATTTTTTTACACCCCCTTCTATTTTTATGCTCGTTAACCTACAACAATAAAGCCGACAAGAAATAACCACAGAATAACTAACAACATTACATCATTGTCCTTGAAAGATATATGAAAACAATTTCCATGTGATTAGTAACCATCATCAGCAAGGTGATCAGCATCAATTATGCAACGGACAAAAATAGGACTTCACTGGGACCACAACTCTACCTAACAACATGCAAACCAGCATGCTAATGAGGTGTGTGTGAGAGAGAGAGAGAGAGAGAGAGAGAGAGAGAGAGAGAGAGAGAGAGAGAGAGAGAGAGAGAGAGAGAGAGAGAGAGAGAGAGAGAGAGAGAGAGAGAATATATGTAAACTACTAATGAGAATAAAGACCAGACATAACAACAATCCTCTAACAACTATCCATTCATGTCCTCTATAGCCTAAAAAAGGAGACCGACAAACAAGCATCAGTGATCAGCTCACACACTCACCTCTTGCACAGTATGCCGAACATGGGTTCATGCAAAGTTCTGAAGAATACTTGGGCAGCTTTCCTAATGGAGCCGCAGCGTGGAGTGCAGTGGAGATGCGGGAGGCTTGCACGGCTACAAGGTTCCCTCCCACCCCATTGATCACCGGCTGGAACACTGCTATGCCCTTGTAGCTGGACACTGTGTAGTCAAGGATCAGACCTCCCATGCTGGTGAGGGGGGGAAGAGGAAGGTTAGGTTAGGTTAGGTTAATGTGATTTTTTTTCTTTCTTTAAGTATGTATTGTGTGTTGATGTGTGTTGTTGTTATTAATGGGTGCTCTTGATCCCTTCTGGTCCTCCTCCTCTTCCTCCTCCTCCTCCTCCTCCTCCTCTATGTTAAGTCACGGTTTTATCAAGGTCTCAACACAACAAATTCTTCCATTATCAAAACAAAAACATAAAAAAATAACATTAATGAGGATGATAACAACAATAAATATAATAATAAATACAACAATAAATTTAAAAGAATCTTCCTGGCTGACCTTGAGATCATCATGGCTGAGATGACGGGTGTCCAGCCAGAGTACAGGACCTCCTTGGTGTGCTTGTTGCGGGAGGCGAGCCACACCCACAGTGGAAGGGACAACAGGTACCCGACCACCACCAGGGGAGACAACCACACGTCAGTACCTGAAGGGACGGGAGAACCACACACATGCACCTCCTTCAGTTACATTAAAACCCACACATTATTCAGTATATAGATATGTATTGGAAATCTTTATATTTAGTCGTGTAGGTGAAAGTGCAATAATATATATCACTAAGTCTTATCTAGTCTATTAAAACTGTCATTCTTTATCTTCTCAACTCTGTAACTCTGAAAAATATTGACATCATTAACTTCCTCACACCGCCACTCACCCTTGGCATTGTATAGAACAGAGGCAATCCAAGCTAGGAGTCCCAGGGTAGTGAGGTCTCCCAGTGAGGCTGCGATGGGGGTGGCAACATTGTCTGGGTTGATGTTACACTTACGGGAGAGGAGAATCACCCCCACCATGATGAGACCTGTTGTGGGGGGTGAAAGAGGAGAGACATAGGTAAGAATAAACCTCGAGTAGGATGTCTATGGAGTATATTGGTCTGTGTATTGCATCTTTATACTACTACTATTACTATTTCTACTACGTACTTAGGATGAGTGATGCGAGGGAGGCAGTGACAAGGGCCGCAGCACACAGTAGCAGCGCGTGGAGCAGATCAAAGTGGCCTTCAGGGATCCAGCCCATGACCACAGCAGCTACCGAGGCCAGGAAACCCACCACAATGGCCTGGCACTGTTCATGACAAGGTGTTATTAGTGGCAGGATCAAGGCACCAGGTGGAGAGAACATAAGATAAGAACATAAGAACATGAGGAAATAAGAGAATAAGAACACACGAAATAGATCACTACTTGGGGGAAAAAAATCTATAAATGACAGTAGAATAAAGAATTGAATTTATATAAAAACATGAGAAAATAAGTACGTAATGTAATGACCCAACTTCATTTCATTCATAACTTTCACTTTTTATTTTACACTGAATAATATAAATACTTCCACGTTCTTCGTAATTAATCAATCACTACTGTAAACTCTCTTCATTAACACATTCACGGACACATTCCCCATCTCCATCCTAATACCACAACAAATTACATCTTCCCTTCAGTCTTGGGTTTTGTCACTCCACACCTGGCACCTGGCACTCTTCAACACACCTGGCACTCCTCCACCCACCTGTATGAGTGCCATGTTGCCCACAATCATGGAGAGACAGTTCTCCTTCTTGTCTAGATGGCCCAAGTTGGCGTGTGTGGAGAGTCTTGACGCGAGGGTCATCTCCAAGTTCCCCTTGAGCCCCAGGAGTGCCGGCACCATAATAAATAATTCACTAACGTCCCGGAACACTGCCCAATGCTGTGGAGGAAGGACAAGGAGGCTCGGGTCAGGGTAAAAAGAGTGCAAGCATGTGAGAATTGTACATGGTATTTACTAGGCTCAGATTATCATGAAAAGAAACTTTGCTAACTTGAGAAAAGTAAAGGAGAGTTATCAATAGTATTTCTTAAGAGTGAGGTTGAAGGTGTTGCCATGACTAAAGATTAACATAAATGGAATATTTTTATCAGCGAGCACACGCGCACACGCACACGCACACACACACACACACACACACACACACACACACCTGTACCAAGTCGAGCACCAAGCCTGCCCCCACCATGCCCAGTCCGGCCACCAGGAAGGGCAGCATGACCTGCATCAGGATGGCCAGGCTGGTCTCCGAGTCCACCTGCAGGTTGGTCGCCTGCAGGAGGGAGGCGCCCTGGTCATCATCAGAGGCGGAGGAGGTGGAACGTTCCTCAAACAGTCCATCACCTTCCTCAATACGACCCTGAAACACACAATTTATTCTCAAGTTAAAAGAGGTTGTCATTCTTCCTTATCTTCTTGCTTTAATTAATAATATTTCTCTGCTTCTTCCTTACGTGTGTAGTTAAATGTTGATTGTATAGAAAAAAATATATACATATGGATAAAAACTATATGCATACATAGGTAGAAATGCAATTTGAGGATGTTGTTCATGTGTTTTAGTGATTTCCTCAAGCTTTAAGTGTGATACTAAGACATCCTTGCAGATAAAGAAGTGAAGAAGTAAAAATGAAGACGAGAAAGTAAGAAAGCATGACGAAGAGAACATGAAGAAGAAAAAGTAAAAGAGCATGACGAAGAGAAGATGAAGACGAGAGAGCAAGAAAGCATGACCAAGTGTAATTATAAGAGTGTGTGAGGATGCAATGGCAAGTGTTGAAAGGTGTGACACGAACACTTGGGTCGCCATAAAAAATGAAACACCTGAATAAAGATACTCATCAAAACATTTCAAAACAAACACTTATAGCTAACAAAACACAGGTAAACACTACACAAACACCCATTCCCTTAGGTGTAGGAATAGTTTGCATTCACACCATCATCACCACCATTATTTAGTATTGCAACACAGCTTTCAATACCACTCATAGCAGGTGTTAGTGGTGGTGGTAATGATGATGATGGTGGTGGTGGTGGTGGTGGGGGTGGATGGGTGTGTTTCAGAGTCAGGAGCTGGCAACACAACACAACACAAGGGGACCCACTTTTACTGCCAGGAAATGCACGGCATCATCCACTTAGGATCTTGCCAATTATACCTCAAGTGGGTGACACAGAGAGCAATAACAACAAAACCACTGCTGCTCTGAGCCTCTGTTCTAGGAGTGAGGATGCAATGGTGGTGTGTGTGTGTGTGTCTGTCCTCAATGCTACTGTCACACTTTGTCTCATAACTATCTAGGCAGTGTGTGGTATAAACTATTTTTTACCACAAACTGAAGTAAAGAAAGTTATTCCTATGTCTTTGTATTTCAATGGTTAGTTGAAGCAATAATGTATAGAATCACCAATCACTGACTGTTTTTGTTGAAGTACTGCATCTTAAAACACACATCACATACTTCCTTTCACACCATTAATAAAACAGAACACTCTATAACATAATAATAAGCTTGACTCTACTTACTATTCTCCTCATATGCCACATTAAAGTACTTAATTCATAAACTGATCCAGATTCAGACGACAATTCTCTGCCTCTCCTAAAGCCTCTTCCAACCCAACACAAACTCTTACACCAGACCATAAAAAGTGACTCCCAGACTCACAAAGTAGCCCGTTTGATGAGGAAACATTTAACCAAGTGTTCCAAGGTAAATTAAATTCCACAAGTGTTAATATTTATAATTATCAAACCACACTTGTCTCTTATTTCACACCTCCTCCCAGCTCCCAGAACCACACCCACCCACCCACCCACCCACCCACCCATCCACCCAGCCACCTACCCATCCACCTTCATACCCACCATAATAGATATTAATGTAACCTAGACTATTAGTGGCTTCTAATTACCGGCGGCAAGTAGTTTAAGGACATGGAGATAAAAGTGTGTGTGTGTGTGTGTGTGTGTGTGTGTGTGTGTGTGTGTGTGTGTGTGTGTGTGTGTGTGTGTGTGTGTGTGTGTGTGTGTGTGATAATGCATATACACGTGATTGTTTTTTATGTACATGTAGTCAGGTATTCTTCTCTTCCTCCTCCTCCTCCTCCTCCTCCTCTTCCCTAATTAAATCATAAATAAGAGGAGGAGGAGGAGGAGGAGGAGGAGGAGGAGGAGGAGGAATGGTAATCCCCTTAACTACATCAACATCCTGAACACCAAACAACATACATACACTGCAACAAACATTACACCTTCAACCTTCCTTCATTCCATCACCAAGACCACTACCCTTTCCCCCTTCCTTCATAACTACTAACCTTAAGAGAGCCAGTAACAGTAACCTAAGTCTATGCGTGACCCTGGCAGTGACAATGGCAAGGCTAATGTCAGAGTGGGTGGGTGGTAGTGGTGGTGGTGGTGGATGGTGGTGGTGGTGGTGGTGATGCGCTGAGGCTAAGTATAGAAAGGGCAAATGACTCCAATTCCAGCCCTGTTACTTACTCTTCTCACCTGACTAATTTGTTTTCAATGATAGGCCTTGAGTAAGTGCAGCCACCCGCCTTGAAGCAACAGGACTACAGGGAAGGGTGTGGTGGTGGTGGTGAGGAGTATGGGGGGGAGGGTGTGGTAGTTGTGGTGGTGGTGGTGGTGGTGGTGGTAAATGTCACTTGTGTTCAGACTGCATACTTAACGGTTTCCTCAATGTAACTTTTGACAGTGATGGTAATTTGCTTCTCTCTCTATATATATCTCTATCTCTCTCTCTCTCTCTCTCTCTCTCTCTCTCTCTCTCTCTCTCTCTCTCTCTCTCTCTCTCTCTCTCTCTCTCTCTCTCTCTCTCTCTCTCTCTCCCTCACTCTCTCCTAGTCCCACGGTGGCGTCAAGAGTGTGGAGCCTGCATCACTATACAAGGTGTTACCTACAACAGAGGTGTAGTTAGGTTGCATCTTATTGGAGTATTGAAATGTGTAACATGTAGTAGGGAGGGAGAGGGGAGGTAGGGAAGGAGAAGGAGACGAGAACAGATTAACCAAAACGGTGAGTGCTTTGAATGTATAGAAGAATGTCCTTATTTGGGAGATATGCTTTGTGTAGAAGGCGATGGTAGTGGTGGTGTAGTGGAGGGAATTAGAAGTGGATGGAGAAAGCTCACGGAACTATTGCCTTTAATGACACATAAGGAACTCTCTCCTAGACCTAAAGAACACAGATATCTTGTGAGGAGTGTCATGGTGTATGGTATCAAAGCCTGGACAATAGTAGTAGTGAAGGAGAAGGGTGTCTGTCTGTAGGTTAAAGTATACACACATGTGAATGAATAAATGGTGAACTCTGGGAAAGGATACGATTGAGTGTATTAATCTGGTAATAACATGATGTAAACTGGCATGTTGAGAGGATGATCAAGAGTGATTGGGTGAAAAAAGAATGAGGAAGCTAAAAAAAAAAATAAAAACACAAGTCATTCTATGCGTACGTTCCCTTTGATAAACTCTTAATGAATGAGTTTAATAACTTTTCACTATAACTCCAAGGCCACCTGGACACTGACTGCAGGAACATAACAACAACAGAGGTACAGCAACAAGTACCTTAATCCTAACTTTGGTTTTAACGGCAGGGTTGGAGCTGCCGGGATCCTCCACAATCACCTCCAGTTCCTTCCCCTTCACAATGGTCACCTCGGGAATGTCATCCGGGGACACCATAGGCTCAATGTCCTCCCCAGCCTCCATCCTTTTCTCCGCACAGATATCCTTCTCCTCCACCATCCTAACAGAAGTGGTTCACGAGGCTCTTAACGGAAGTGTTCCTCGAGAGTGAGTGCTTGTCTGTGTGCTGAGTGCTGAATGCTACCTCAGCAGACTATGAGGGCTGTGCAGGGGGCTATGTAGGGGGCTGGCTCCCTTTACTTCATTGCTTCTGTATGTCAATGAAGCAGGTGGTCTGGCACAGAATAATTCCATAAATTCCGTGTTTGAGCAATGAAGTGTATCCTGGAGGAGGGGAAGGAGGTGCAGGAAGGTGTGTAGGTGTGTATTGGCACTGCAGGCTGGGCTGGAGGTATTGCTTGGCTTGGACGGAGGGAGAGTCTTTGATCACCTGGTGTTAATGCGAGCTGAGGCACACACCAGCACACACCTGCACACTAGCTCTGCACTGACCACAACTGTTCTTCCCCCACATCCTTCAACCATTTTCAAGTCTCCCTCTCTCACACCCAAGGTCCTACACGAGTTACCAGTTCATCCTTTTTTTGCCACCAATAAACCCACATTGAGTAATTATATTTCTTTGCCGGCTATTTTGAGGATTGGTTGTGATTCAGTCGCCTTATTTTTTCTCCGCAGGGTGAAGCGAGACGACACCTTAATGAGCAGCCACAGTTACCACAAAACACAAAGCCACACACCAATTACACAGCAAACAAGGGGAAAAAAGGGGAATGTAAGAAAGGTGGTGGTGAGGTTACATATACTACATCAAAGTCTACATTACAGGACTACTACAGCGGTCTACATCCCTGCTGTAGCCACTGCAGTTTAGTTGTAGAGTATCGTGAAGCAGCTGTTAACCGCCTAACGAGGCATATCCTTCAGTAGGTGGGGCTCAAGAGTGCAATTGATCAGGATCTGTTGCAAGAGCACAACATTACTCACTCCCCTTACTTACACAGGTAAAAGTCCCCTTAGATTTTTTTTTTATATTATTATTATTTTGTTGGTGGTAACTTTCCTGGTTCTTGCTGTCCAGTCCACTTCATCACACTAGTTTTGTGAGTCTATTTATTTGTATCAGGAATAATGAACACACACACACACACACACACACACACACACACATCTTGAATGCCACTGTGTATGTATGTGCATGTGTATGTTCGTGTGTGCATGAGTGAGAGGTGTTATTGGAAGGTGTTCCTTATTTGATACTCAACATAGGTGTGCTGAGTGACCAGGTGCAACGCCACTAAAATAGAAGGGTGTTGGGAAGGAGGAGGAGGAGGAGGAGGAGGAGGAGGAGGAGGAGGAGGAGGAGGAGGAGGAGGAGGAAGAGGAAGAGGAAGAAGAGGAGGTGGAAGAGTGGAATGACAAGGTTCTATTAGTTGTAAATGAGGAAACAAATAAAAAAAAGAGCAAGACAATGAGATAATCGTGTGTGCGTGTGTGTGAATACATAAGTGTGTGTGAGTGAATGAAAAAGAGAGAGAGAGAGAGAGAGAGAGAGAGAGAGAGAGAGAGAGAGAGAGAGAGAGAGAGAGAGAGAGAGAGAGAGAGAGAGAGAGAGAGAAAAAAAAAAAAGAGAAAGAGAGAGAGGGGGGAAGCAAGGAAAGGAAGGGGGGATGGGAGGTGAGTGGAAGCAGGTGGTGGAGGAAGAAGTGGAGAGAAGAGAGGAGGATAACGCAGTGTGAGTGATATAGTGGAGGAAGCTTGTCTGTTGGAGGAGGAGGGAGGTGGAGGGAGGGGGAGGGAGGGGAGGAAAGAGGAGGAGAGGCCTTGTGAGGGGAGTAAGGAGTCAAGATAGGAGGAGGAGGAGGAGGAGTAAGAATAATATGAGGAAGAGAATTTGATGATGAGGAGGGAGAGAGAAATAAGGAAGAGGAAAGTGGTGATGATGATGATGATGATGATGATAGTAGGTGTGAGATAAAGGAAGAGGTATAGAGGAGGAGGAAGAGAGGAAGAGGAGGAGAAGGGAGAGAGGAAGAGGGAGGGAGAGGAAGATAATCCCCTGATGTGTATAATGAAATGAATGGTGAATGGTGTTACTGTCAAGGTCAATAGTAGTGTTATGTGTACTGGGAAGGATTGAAACACTTAACTCAACACTTATAGAGAATTGAAACACACTCAACTCACAACATTTATAGAGAATTGAAAAAGGAGACTTGATTACGATATATTAATTGATGGACAACTTTCAAGAAACTGATGGAAAAAATGAATATTGAGAAGAAGAAAAAATAATATTGGGAAGAAAAAAAAGACCAGAAAAAAATTGTAAAAAAGAAATTTGTTTGAACGACTGAAATAAATACAGTTTTTTCAGATAATTATGGATAGTACTTGGAAATAAAAGATGATAATGATAAATAATGTAACAAAAACTGAAGGAATAACTGGACAAAAATAGATACGAGATAAATACACACACAAATACACACACATACACACACACACACACACACACACATACGCACCTCCAACAAACCATACAAATAACACAACAAATAAATAATTATATAATACAAAAAATATCCCCCCCCAAACCAGACCATACCCCTCCTATCCCTTCCCTCCACCACCATCACCACCACCACCACCACCAATCAGGCGGCAGGAGGATGGGAAGGGGAGAGAGACGAAGACGAGTACAATGATAATGATGATGATGATGGAGTGTGTTATAAGTTTTCATAAGACTTGATTCCCTGAGGTACAGCTGGACACCTTGTGGCTTATTAATTAATTAGTTCACAGGTAA
This sequence comes from Cancer borealis, assembly GCA_036785275.1. Lineage (NCBI taxonomy): Eukaryota > Metazoa > Arthropoda > Malacostraca > Decapoda > Cancridae > Cancer > Cancer borealis. The sequence continues at coordinate 14,857 of JAXIVD010005123.1, read as the reverse complement.
AAATAACTATCAATCTTCTACTACTATTACTATTACTATTATTATAACTACAGGAGATGAAGGAGGACAACAGAGGAGGAGAAGGAGGAAGAAGAGAAAAAAACACTGAAATTACCACCTTTTTCTACTACAACATACAACATACTTCTACCACTACTACTACTACTACTACTACTACTACTACTACTACCACTACTACTACTACTACTACTACTACTACTACTACCACCACCACCACCTACCTTCTTGTTGGGCTTGAGCAGCTCCTGTGTGTCCAGCTCCGTCAGTTCAAAGACATCCTCCTCATCATCCTCCGAGGTGTGAGGAACCATCTTGCCCGAACGAAGACGAAGGTTACTCTTCTCCTTCGCTCCTCCTCCTCCTCCTATTTTCCCTGTGGCTACCTCCTCTTCCTCCTTCTTCTGCGGGTTCCTCCTCCTTCCTCTCTTCCTCCCGCCAGTTGGTTTAACAGTTTGTTCAGAAGCTGTTGGTTGGTGTCGCTTGCCTCCCATCACGCCAGTTGCTGCTGCTGCTGCTCCTTTCTACCTGAGGGCAAAGGTGAGGGGACGGCCCTCACATAAAGGAAATAGTTAGTTATCTTTGTATAGGGATATCTAGTTATTGTTGTAAGGGGAGAGGAAACACACCTACAAAGAGCAAAGAATGTGTGTTATCTTGGTGTAGGAGAAACACCTAAGTCTTTCTCTAGAGCATGGGAGAGGAATGTTTTATCTTTGTGGGGAAATCTAATCCTGCAGGTGAAGAAAAGAGTGTTTATGATCTTTATAAGGGTGTATACAAGGTTATCATGGTAAATATGGAGGGGTTTTATATATATAGTACTTATATATTAGATTATTTAACCTATTGTAGTTACTTAATCATAATTTGCAAGATAACTTTATTATAACATAATCACACACATCACAGTCATGGAAAAAGTCAAAACAGCTTCCATACTGTCAGCTCTCATAACTACGAGAACCTCGAAGGAGATTCCAGAGTTTCACAAATTATCTTTTTCTTTTGTCTACAAGAGCAAGAGGAGGGTAAAAAAATGCAAAGTATTCCAACAACCTCCAAGCCAAGCACAAGACACACAACCATTGCTTCAACACCATCAAGACGACCAAATGTGTAGCCAAAGAACAACAAATGATGAAATAAAATTAATGAATGTGTTAAGCAATGAATTGAATGTTGTTTATGGTAGCCAACACATTACTATGCATGAGGACCTTCACTACAGCTGCTCCATTCTTAACAGTGACCAGTGCATGGACCAGGCCAAGCAGGAAAGTCATCTGTATAAAGGCAAAGAAACTAACCAACAAAGTCAACCCTTCCTAGAACAAACTACTTGCTCATTCTTCACAGACAAGAAGAAATTTGACAGAACCCCAAGGTGACTAGGAGGTGTAATAAGACCTTGATGACGTGATCAGAAACATGCATACACTGTTTCCAGCCACCAGGATCACCCCAAGGAAGGAAGTCACCACGCCTTGCTCCTCCTTTAAACAATGGCTCAAGGGTAAGGTGGTGAGGGACACTGATGCCTGGATGTATGCCAAGATGCCAACACAACTCTGGCCCAACACACAAGGCCAAACCAACGCAAGAATGGCTTCAAGAGAATGTGCCATGTGTCCGGCCATTGGACTCTTATAAAATTGTCCTCCCAACACAACCCAACTTGAATCCCTTGTCTTGGTATGCTTGGCGTGTGGCTGAAAGGGAGACCAACAGGCCTTCCCACAACACCCTTGACGCCACCATCGTTGTCATGACCGATATGAAAAGGACTAAATTGCCAAGGCCGTCACTGCATAATTACAACTTTTGGTGTCAACTATTGGACTACATTTGGTTTCACTTCAATGTAGACTCATGTAAAAGTATTCTTAGTATGTATTATATATGTGTGTGTGTGTGTGTGTGTGTGTGTGTGTGTGTGTGTGTGTGTGTGTGTGTGAGTAAAAAAACTAAATAAAATTATAAAACAATGATGGGGAGTGTCAAGACATAAGGGAGAGATAGAAGGAGAGTGAGAGGAAGGAGAAGGAGAAGGAGAAGGAGAAGGAGAAGGAGAAGGAGAGGGAGAGAGGGAGAGAGAGAGAGAGAGAGAGAGGAGTGGGGGGGAAATTCAGGGAGTGGCTTTGCATGCAGGTGTGTGTGTGTGTGTGTGTGTGTGTGTGTGTGTGTGTGTGTGTGTGTTAAGTATCAAAATAAAGCATACGAGTATCAAGAGGTACAAGGACATAAAATCTAGCAGTATGGGTATGAGTATGTATGAGGGAGTGTATGTAGATGTGAGTGTTGTGTGAGTGTGTATGTACGTGTATGTATGTGTATGAGGAAAGTGTGTGAGTATATGAATTATGAGGATGAGGTGAGGGTATGAGGGTGTATGTGGGTGAGTATGAGGAGGGTGTAGTGTGTAGAGCATGTAGTATAAGGATGAGGTGAGTGGGTATGAGGGGGTATGAGGAGGGAGTATGAGGTGAGGGTATGAGGTGAGGGTATGAGGAGGGGGGTATGAGGTGGGGGTATCTCTGTCCCTTGTATTATGAGGAATGATTGACTGATGAGATGCTGCCCCTCCCTCTTCCCCTCTCCTCTCCCCTCTCTCCCTCTTCCCCTCCCTCCCCTCTCTCCCTTCCCCTCGCCCTCTCGTAAGCTAGATATCTAACTTCAAGGACGCCCGTGAGTAGTAGTAGTAGTAGTAGTAGTAGTAGTAGTAGTAGTAGTAGTAGTAGTAGTAAGAAGAAAAAAAAAAAAAAGAACAGGAGAGAGAGAGAGAGAGAGAGAGAGAGAGAGAGAGAGAGAGAGAGAGAGAGAGAGAGAGAGAGAGAGAGAGAGAGAGAGAGAGAGAGAGAGAGAGAGAAAAGGAATGAGGAGGAAATAATCACTTTAATAAAGGAAATACATAACATGTACGTAATGCCCACACACACACACACACACACACACACACACACACACACACACACACACACACACATTTATCTCTTTATCTTAGACCTTCCACTTCTTCCTGTTATACCATCTCTCTCTCTCTCTCTCTCTCTCTCTCTCTCTCTCTCTCTCTCTCTCTCTCTCTCTCTCTCTCTCTCTCTCTGCATGGTCATATCTTTTAAGCTCGTTGCATCCCTACTTTTCCCTTCACTTTTCCTTACTCACAACTTTCACTAGAGTAACAAAGTCTTCCCTTCCTGCCTTACGTCAAGCTTTTCCTTCGCCCCTCACGCCTGCCTCACACCCACGCCCACATTCACACCCACGCCCACGCCCATGTCCTTCAAACTACTCCTCTTAACTATTATATGGAGAAGGAACGCTTAAAATGATGGAAATGTGTAGTTATTTCCGTAATATTTTCATTTATTCGCATATCGTTTCTCACTTTTCTTCCATACATTTGAATTTATAACTGTAACAATTTCTTTCGTCTTCCCTATAAACACCATCTCATTTTTGGACTTGAGTTAACGTTTTCAGATTTGACTATGTTTTTTTTTTTTATATCTTACCATCATCATCTTCCTCCTCCTCCTCCTCCTCCTCCTCCTCCTCCTCCTCCTTCTCCTTCTCCTCCTCTTCCTCTTCCTCCTCACCTGTGTATGGGTGGTTCTCACACACACACGTTCCTTACGCTTACATAATAGGGGAATAGATTACCCCTATACAATCTCTCTCTCTCTCTCTCTCTCTCTCTCTCTCTCTCTCTCTCTCTCTCTCTCTCTCTCTCTCTCTCTCTCTCTTCTACGCTTTTGAGAGAGAGGGAGAGAGTTAGTTAGTTCGTTCATGAGGTTAATGCCAGTGTGAGTGAGTGAGTGAGTGAGTGAGTGAGTGAGTGAGTGAGTGAGGTGAGTGAGTGAGTGAGGGTGAGTGAGTGAGTGAGGGTGAGTGAGTGAGTGAGTGAGTGAGGGTGAGTGAGTGAGTGAGTGAGGGTGAGTGAGTGAGTGAGTGAGGGTGAGTGAGTAGTGAGGGTGAGTGAGTGAGTGAGTGTGGGTAAAGGTGTGAGTGTAGAGGTGTTACGAGACCAAAGGTGCAAGCGAGTGCAAAGGTTAACTTAAGCTCAATGTGTTCTAATGTGCTGTTTCCTGGGGTGGGGGGAGGGGGGAGAGAAGGTGGAGGAGGTGGAGGTGGAGGAGGAGGAGGAGGGAGAGGATAGGGAGTGGAGGAGATGGTGGCTCTCCTCCTACTCCTCCCTCCTTTTTCTTCTTCTTCTCTCCCTCATCCTCCTCCTCTATTGTTTTTGGTGTTCATTTGATGGAAAAACTCTCTCTCTCTCTCTCTCTCTCTCTCTCTCTCTCTCTCTCTCTCTCTCTCTCTCTCTCTCTCTCTCTCAAGTGGCGATTCTCTTTCATGGCATCAAACACAATCACACGCACACATGCAATTCCTAGAAGAAGACGAAGAAGAAGAAGAAGAAGAAGAAGAAGAACTACTACTACTATTACTATTATACTACTACTTCTACTACTACTGCTACTATTATCATACTACTACTACTACTACTACTACTACTACTACTACTACTACTACTACAACAACAACAACTACTACTACTACTACTACTACAACTACCACTACTATTACTACTACAAACCCCTAACACGCAACATTTTGAAATCCTGAACGATCAAACTGAAACACCCATCCCCCTCCCCCTCCCTCCCATCACTACACACATCACAACCAAATCTTCAAAACAACACCTGCACCAACAGCATGCAAACACACACACACACTACTCGTCCTACATAATATTCATCACGAGCGAAATCATAATAAAAGTTTGATATGGTGTTGAATCCTAAACAATATAACCACCTTATATTTAGACCAGGAACCTTTTCAGCATCTATAGTTTTCCTTCTACTCCATGATGCCTTTCTATGTAGTTTTTTATAAGTAGGTATTTGAGGTAGAAATGCATATCTTTCCTAAGGATCAACAACTAATTATGTGAACTAAGGTAATATTGGTAAACTCTAGAACTCTTTATCTGAATCTATATTCCACCTTCCTACGACTTGAACTTACTTAAAGAGAGGAGTATCAAGACATCTGCAACCTTAATTAATTTGGCTTCCCTCTTTTACCATCCTTTCTTCTTTAGGGAACTGGTAATCACAAGTAGACTTTTTTTATATCGTTTTTTGTATTCCTCTTGATCGGTTCTCCAATAGCATAGATAAACAAAAAAAAAAAAGCTTTACCTCCTGAACTTAATCATACGAGACGTCACTATAATAATTCTATAAAAAAAAAAATTAAATAAATAAAAAACTACATCAAAATAACAGGCGAGGCAAGTCCATCTGTGCCTCCATACGCCTACTGATGCCAACGGTTAATGATATAGAAAAAAGAAACAAAAGAACACTATAAATAAATAAATAAATAAATAAAAGAACACTACGTAAGGACATCAGCTTCTATTTCAATCATTAACAGCTGCCACGATAAACACGAGAATAACGAAATGTAAATGTAAATATAATCGCCTATGTAAAAATAGTTATTCTAAATATATATTACAAGAGGTCAAAGGTGCAGGCAGTTCCTTCACAAAGTCAGGTCACGGTATAATCCCGGAGAGAGAGAGAGAGAGAGAGAGAGAGAGAGAGAGAGAGAGAGAGAGAGAGAGAGAGAGAGAGAGAGAGAGAGAGAGAGAGAGAGAGAGAGAGAGAGAGAGAGAGAGAGAGAGAGAGAGAGAGAGAGAGAAAAGAAGAGAGAGAGAGAGAGAGAGAGAAAAAAAAAGAGAGAGAGAGAGAGAGAGAGGAGAGAGAGAGAGAGAGAGAGAGAGAGAGAGAGAGAGAGAGAGAGAGAGAGAGAGAGAGAGAGAGAGAGAGAAGAGAGAGATGGTAATAATATATATGTATGGACAGTCTTCTCGATCTAACGTCACAGATTCCACACTACCCCCGTGGGACGACCTGGTATTCAACTGACCTTGTACACACACACACACACACACACACACACACACACACACACACACACACTCAGGATGTGCCCTACAACTCATGACATTACTGCGACGCACTCATGATTATTTATCTGTACGAAGGAGGAGGAGCACAAGGAGGAGGAGGAGGAGGAGGAGGAGGAGTGATGTAGACAAAATAAGTAACACTCCCCAGTTACACAGGTAAGCCATGTACTGAGCTGTCATGCCCCGCAGTGAACAGAACACAAATAAAAACAAACATAGGAACTGGTTACTGTACTGTTACTATAAGTATAACCTTAACATTTGACGCCCTCACCAACACACTAACACACACACCGTTATTACCTACCTCCATCAGACCACGTAACTACATCTAACACGACAGTACAGTCACTTTGTTATGTACTTAAGTTCAAGTACAAGTACATGTCATTGTAAGTAAGTATAAGTACTTTGTGGAAAAAAAATCCTGTCACAGATTCGTAAAGCAAGAAAGTTAGTTGTGTTCGTATATACACATTAATGAGTACATTCTTTGTGATGGTACTATCGGGTAAATACTATTTACCCGATAGTATCATCACAAAGTTCGCTAGAATATATATACAGTACATAACTTATGATTAAATACAATGTACTTGAATGTACTTGGTATTTTTCAAGTAATTTCGGTAAGTACAAGTACAAGTAAAATTTTAAACTCCAAGTACAAGTAAATGAAAATATGTACTTAAGTACAAGTACAATTACATGTACTCGGACCCAATACTGTAGGAAACACTGCCCTTAACGGGGAGACCAAAGGACGAAAGTTATACGAAGAAAAACAGGAAAAATAAGGACAAAATTGTGGAAAAACAATGTTCAAAACTAGAGGGGAAAAAAAAAAAAAATACTTGAAAACAGGAAACTAATAACTTTCCACTATGGTAGGGAAAACAAAATTAACAATAATATACTACTACAACTAATAACAATAATGCTAATGTGGGTTGTGGAGAAAGAAACACAATGTATACTTGAGGTTTTATTCCTGACCGGTTTCGCTAACAGCTGCTTCAGTGAAACCGGTCAGAAATAAAACCTCAGTATACATTGTGTTTCTTTCTCCACAACCCACAACTGTCAAAATGTCTAATAATGCTAATAATATAAATAACAAAAACCTTATAACCACACACATAAACACCTTCCTACCTTAATGAGAAAAAAAATTACAGGTGACGAGACCGAGAGTGAGACAGGTAGAGGAGCACAGGTGAGAGAGGTGTGGTTCTGGTGGTGGGGAAGACGAGAACTAAGTGTGGTGGTGGTGGTGGTGCTTGGCGATGGTAGCGATTTGGTATCACTAATCTCTCTCTCTCTCTCTCTCTCTCTCTCTCTCTCTCTCTCTCTCTCTCTCTCTCTCTCTCTCTCTCTCTCTCTCTCTCTCTCTTTCTCTCTCTCTCTCTCTCTCATATGCATAGTCAATGACCTCCATGACACACACACACACACCTACGCAAGGAAAGATTACGCGTACACAGGTAATAAAGGTGTGTGTGTGTGTGTGTGTGTGTGTGTGTGTGTGTGTGTGTGTGTGTGTGTGTGTGTGTGTGTGTGTGTGTGTGTGTGTACGGTAAGATGAGACGGTGTTTTTGATAATAATAAACAAACAAATATAGATATTGTCGCTGCCTTCCCGTGCAGGGCTTAAAAATATACCTGAGGCTCTTTTTCTTCCTCGCCAGGTGTGTGTGTGTGTGTGTGTGTGTCAAGGCTGAAAACACACACACACACACACACACACACACACACACACACACACCTTGTTATAGGATTCCGGATCTTAGGAGTGACGTCAGCAGTGTGTGTGCGTGCGTGTGTGCGTGCGCGTTATACAATGAGTAGCGGTACGGCGGGGGGGGTGGGGGGGAGGAAGAAAAAATAAGAATAGCGAAGGAGGAGTAACAGTTCAAAAACAAAAAATATACCAAATAGGAATATAAAATAGTCATTCCCATCATCCGTGCATCGTGTATAGAAAATGGGGTTAGGTTAGGTTAGGTTACGCATTAGTATCACATCACATTCCCTTCACCCTTTCGTAAGTACCAAGCAAGGTCTACGTAGTAAGGTCACCAGGTCAGCCGAACACCCTTACTGCATCACGTCGGTCGGGTCGCGGCGCCTGTGTGGTGAATAATTTACTCACCACTTCGGAATGACTCACTCAGCTCAGATGAAGTGTGGTTGAAATATAATAGTACCTATCTGACCTCTATAGGTGAAGATTTGTACTAATATATGTACTTAAAATTTGCTACGTACCAATCTCTTAACTAGCACGTACAGTCTCGTAACTACCACCGACTACCACTCTCTAACTAGCACATACAGTCTCTTAACTACCATGTACCATTTCCAAACAACCTAAACAGCTTTCCATAGTCAACTTAACATCACGTACAACTTGGTGGCTCAGTACAACCATTTAAAACATCTGGCACTTCGCTTTAGCCGAGTCACAGATCTGGCACCACACCGATCTTGAGGTCAGTAACACCACAGTCACCCCTGCACTCCTATACTGCCCAAAAGCATACCTCTTCCGCTGCCTAACTGACTGTAGGGTATCCTCACACACTAATCTTTTCCTTGCTCCTACCCACACTTCCAACCCAGTCCCATTGTATCACGGTTTTTGTTCTCTCTTCTTGCTACATATACGTGTAAAACAAAACCACTCATAACTATTGATTTACTTACGTAGACCTTAATAACACTACAATACTACACTATTATCAGTTTTTTTTACAGCTCCATCTAGACAACATGGATCGAATTAATAATATCTACGTTTTTTTTCTTCTCTCTTTTCTCTCGTTAATGAAAAAAAAAACCCAATGACCGTTCGTCCAGTTTTCCTTGTTAGTATTTACACTGTTACCAGCGCAGCAGCAGGAGTAGTAATAGTGCCAGGTCAATGGATCCCAGGTAAGGCTCGTAGTCCCACCGGTCTTCACCCTTCCCTGCCCTCCCTCCCCCTCCCTCTACTCTGTACCACTCAGTACCACGACCTGCCTGTAGGTTCATTTGTTATGTATAGAACACCTCGCTGCCTACTAACACACACCCTCCCACTCACATTCTTGAATGAAAATTAAGTTAAGTCAAGCAAAGTCTATTATTGGATGGTCTCTATTCAGCCATGACTAGATATTCATTTGATTATTATTATTATTTTCTAACATTATTATTGTTATTATTATTAAAATTTTATCTACTCCCATAAATACAATATAATGATAAATGCATTTTCTCTATATAAGAAAAAAACTTAAAAAACGTAAGGTATTGTGAAATAACAAAAAACAAAATCAAGTACTGAAACTATCTCACACACACACACATACACACACACACACACACACACACACACACACACACAGACAGGCACTCAACACTATCCCTTCCTCATCCTAATCCCCTTTTTGCATCACTAGGACAAGCCTCTTAACACATCATCTCTTCACATCACACACTTGAATACAAAACAGAACATAAATAGAATGGTCAACACGTCTCACCCATAATAGTAATGCTGATGATGGTGGTGATGGTAATTCTACGTGTGATAATCTCTTCTGAGCTTCCTTACAATGAAACTGCAAAGTCACTGCTATGTCTCTCTCTCTCTCTCTCTTCTCTCTCTCTCTCTCTCTCTCTCTCTCTCTCTCTCTCTCTCTCTCTCTCTCTCTCTCATCTTATATATCTAATCATTTTCACTTCACCCACATTGATATATTATTGGTATTTGCTCCTCTCTCCTGCATCTTTTTTTGTATATATATATCTTACTGTTGTGATTATTACCCTGCGCTTCCTCGTCCTCTGTACTATCTTATCTTACTATTGAGCACATTTCCCCTTGGATATTCCTATTGTAACTTTAATATTTTGTTTCATTTCCCTGGTTTGGTATTTTTTAAAGTGTTGTATAATCATTAAGTTCAGTGGGAATGTGTTTTTTTTTTGTTTGTTTCCATGCTTTAATATACTTTGAAATGGAATGGAATTAAATGAAATGGAATGGAGTGGAGTAATGGTTCTTTTTAAATTACCATTAGAGAGACTGGAGCAGGAGCAGGAGCCAATAGGAGGTACAGTACAAACATGTGTATACGAATCTATACTTAACTCTTATCTTTACTTTCAGCATCACACGGCCCTATCATCTTTCCCTCACACTATACATCACACATCGCTTCCCTGCCCTCTCTACCCACTAAGTTTTCGTGTGCAATACATATATATACAACAATAGCTACCTGCCTAATCTCTTCTTTTTTCTTAGTAATATTCTACCTACTGTGACTCATGGGTACCAACCTAACTAATGCTAATAAGAGTTTAATGTGATGACTGATTTTCTATCCATCTAACAAGTGTGTATCAGTACTTTTTGTAACTAATGATGTGTGTACCTTAGTCAGTCTGTCAGTAACAACTCTTCAAACGCTGCCTTATCTTCACAATTTTATGACTTTAATCTTATCACGTTGCCCAATTTTTTTATAAGTACACCATGTTGTTTTTTTCAGTGGCGGTACAAGCAATTATCTTGAAAACATCCTCATCTCCCACACACACCACTTGCAAACACTTAAATAATATAATACATGAACAAATGGTATCAGATTTGTACTTACTTAACTGAACCAAACTGAACCGAACCTAAACTAACCTAATCATAACCTACTTCAAGTGAGGAGTAAGAGGATACCACTTGTACATGTAATGCTAGTTGGATCACACCCACACTGTACATCCACACACCCAAAGATATTTTCCAGTTACCTCCCGTTACACCACAAGAATGAGTGTTCGTTACATAAAATAACAAGGTAAGGAGTAAGTATATGTATTATCCCGCTGGAGTACACATGAGTATACATCGAATTGGTGTTACTCATATAAAATAATCCCCGAAACACTGATACCAACCTATGATACTAGTGACACGTATTAACACCTCCCTAAATCATGTCAATATTAGAGTGATTTTTTGTATTGCTTTAGGACCATTCAACGACACTTTTCATCTGTCATAATTCTTTCACAAATGCAGCGTTTCCAAAATTTACTCAATCTTCGTTTTCCTGTTAATAATTATGGTCACAGCGGGAATTGGGATTTTTGGGCGAGGCGAAAACCTAACCTATAGTTTACAACCTATCCGAACCTTTGCCGAGAACACTACACCAATATACGGTAAGTCACAATATCGCTATCATTGGTGGAAAAAAGAGGTAAGGAAAATTTCATAAAGGCTGCATTTGCAAAGTAAACACCATTGTAGAATAGCATCCAAGAATAGCCTAAGACACACACACACACACATAAAAAAAAAAAAAAAATAATTCATTTATAATATTGCTATGAATTTGGGGAAGGCAAATAAAGCGAAAAATACCAATTATTCTCACATCCACTTAACTCCTGATTTCTTTCATTCAATTTCAATACCTGAAAATTGTATCAGCAACAAAAAGTATATAAAAAAGATATATATATTCGTGGGTAATGTTGTAATATGTGTATAAACTTCACAATTCACCATTAATACATCACTACTCAATAGCCTACTGGTTGACTTAATATTAAATGGTGATATCAGAAATGAAATGCATCAGAAAATAAAGTGTACGTGTTGCAATGAAGAAAGACAACAGCTGGAGCAACACACACACACCCACACAAGGTCATATAAGCCATTGATACGTATTAACAAACATAACTAAACATCATTCTTACATCCACACACACACACACACACACAATCCCATATTAATCCACATACAACACACACACACACACACACAATTACCCTTCTAGGAACAATTAATACACTCAATCATACATACACAGCCAAAATAAACTTTACCTAAATACACCCACGTTTATTCCGTCACACACACACACACACATACTGAGACTGACACCTACACATAGCACACATATGTCTTGGCTTTCTGGCTTATTTCAACGTTACTTCAATACCTAAGGTGTGTCTAGAGACTGACCTGAAGTTTTTTTCCTCCTTTCGTTCCGGATCTGGTTTTGCAATCGAGAGAGAGACAAACTGGCAGCCATATATATTACATATATATTTCTCGACTTTCTAGGTTATTTTAATATTGTTTTAATGGGTAAGGTGTATGTATGTACTGACCTGGGTTGTTTGGTGTATCGTGCGGCATGTTTGATAGGTAAACACAGGAGAAATGCAGGTGACAGGTGGAGGCAGTCACCCACACAGCTGCTTGCGTGTAAACAATGACAGGAGTACCAACACAACCTTGTAACACTATTATTACCATTAACTTGTCTTATAACGCACTTCTATCATCATTACATAGTCTTTTCTGGCTTAATTATACTCAAATTATATAATGGAAAATGATTTAGGTACTTGGAATGGTATTACATGTGTGCTGCTAAAGTATGAGTTGATGTTTTTTTAAGTGTCTCTTCTGGTTAGATTATACTCAAATTACACAATGTTATGCATCTAAATACTTGGAATGGTATTAAATATGCACTGTTCTAACATATTAGTTAATGTTTTAGGTGTGGTTACTAATACTTGTTGGTAGTTTAGTAAGAGAAAATGAATGTCTTGTACTCAATTAAGGGAGAACATACTTAATATTATAGCCAATGTTCTTGTGTTCTTCGTTATGTGAACAGTACAATATATAGTAAGGAACAGTTAACATTACACTGAGAATGGTGTAGTAATGTGTTAGGTTGCAGCACACCAGAGCAGCACACGCCCTACACAACACAGCACAGTGAGCACCACGACCTGAGGCAGTGTACACCATGCCACGTGTACGCCCTACAACTTCATTAAAACACCACACATGTGCATCCCAGCTTAACACATGTAACGTTCACATGTGTAATGAAATAAGCTGTTACATATTAATCACTAACTTAATTATGTACGAGATAGGAATGTAATATACTTTTTTATTTTTTTATTTATTTATTTTTTTTTTTTTTTTTTTTTTTTTTTTTAACATTATAAGGGTACTGGCTAAAGGACAACAAAAATACGCTAAGAAAAAAACTACTCAATACAATATGTATATAATATTCAAGTACTTTAAAACTACGCTACAAAACTATTCAGTCTAGCTCTTACTATAGTTACGTTTAAGTTCGCCAGTACAATATTCATTACACATAGGCTACGTATTTACAAGATTATAAGGAAAATTCATCTCAATACTCCCTGATAATCAATAAAATGCATCCTTAAAAACATAAGACATAACCAGGCAGCTGATAGACTGATAAAGATGAGTGAAGAAGGTTAGAGGAGGATCGAGAGGTCATTGTCTTGCAGTGTACTCAAAGAGGGTGATGATGATGATGATGATGATGATGAAGATGAGTCACACAGCCTGAAGTGAAGCCTCGTGTATGTAACTTAACTGTACAAATATAATATCATCGCACGCCTCTGAAACCCTTACTCAGCACTGCCTCAAGTAGGATCAGCACCCGTTTAGAACCTATATATATAGTAAAAGAGAGAGAGAGAGAGAGAGAGAGAGAGAGAGAGAGAGAGAGAGAGAGAGAGAGAGAGAGAGAGAGAGAGAGAGAGAGAGAGAGAGAGAGAGAGAGAGAGAGAGAGAGAGAGAGAGAGAGAGAGAGAGAGAGAGAGAGAGAGAGAGTGTGTGTGTGTGTGTGTGTGTGTGTGTGTGTGTGTGTGTGTGTGTGTGTGTGTGTGTGTGTGTGTGTGTGTGTGTGTGTGTGTGTGTTGTGTGTGTGTGTGTGTGTGTGTGTGTGTGTGTGTGTGTGTGTGTGTGTGTGTGTGTGTGTGTGTGTTCTAATCGTAAATATAAATACACAGCCATGAAGCCATAGCCAGCCCAACTAATTGATTAATATTTATCAACGGTTCATAATGGCAAAGACAAATCAATCACTCATCAAAATCATATATATATTTTTTCTCTCTCCCTCTTCCTTTATATTATGTTATAGTTTCAGTTATAGTTCAGTTATAGTTTTCCTTTTGTTTATTGAGTAGAAGGCATAATCTGTCCCTTCCCTCCCACTCCATCACCTTCTCTCCCACTTTTTTCCCCTCTGGAGGCTAATTGCTTCCTCCTCCTCATTACCTACAGGTGTGGGAAAAAAGAATTTAATCAGGCTACCAGGTGATGCAGAGGGGAGGAGAAGGAGGGGAGTGAGGGGAGGGTGGTAGGGGTGAAGTGAGGGTACATGGAGGTAGGTAGGGAAACAGGGGTGAAGAGGGGAGTGAGGGAAGGATGGGTAGGGGTGAAAGTAAGAGTGAGGGGAAATAAGCAGGGATATAGTTAGGGTGAGGGGAGATAGGCAAGGGTGAAATGTGACCTTGAGATGAAGTATGTGCTATTTACACCCTATTCTCTCTTCCACCAAATGAGAATAGAGATAGGAAGTGAGGGGAGGAGAGGGGAAGGGGTAGAGGGATGGGGTTGGACTAAATGAGAGGAAGGTGCAGAGAAGGGTAAAGATATGGCAGAGAGGAAGAAGAAAGGAGAAGAGAGGGGAAGGTAGGGAAAGGGAGGGGAAAGGGAGGGGATGGGAGGGGAAGAGAAGGGGAAAGGAGGGGAAGGGAGAGGAAGGGAGGGATAAGGGAGGGGGAAGGGAGGGGGAAGGGAGGGGAAAGGAGGGGAAGAGCTGTAAAGTCACGGTCAGAGGGGAACACAAGCTTATTGACAGATTATAAATGTTCTTTGTGTGTGTGTGTGTGTGTGTGTGTGTGTGTGTGTGTGTGTGTGTGTGTGTGTGTGTGTGTGTGTGTGTGTGTGTGTGTGTGTGTGTGTGTGTGTGTGTGTGTGTGTGTGTGTG
>JAXIVD010005122.1:17500-25000 GCA_036785275.1 Cancer borealis | reverse complement strand
ACAAGAGATGCAGGTTATGGCGGTCTGTCCCTCTCTATTGAAGGCCCGTCCAAGGCTGATATTCAATGCAAGGTAAGACACACACACACACACACACACACACACACACACACACACACACACACACACACACACACACACACACACACACACACACACACACACACACACATATACACACTCACAGACATGTATACTTTATCTTTATTATATGTATTGTATTATGTATATTCTCTCCTGTTATGCTGGAAAAAAAAATAGAAGAACAGAAACAGAGAAAGACTTTAATGATCTTTTTCTCACCTTTTCTCTTCCTTCTTCCCTCCTTCCTCCCTCCTTCCCTCCTCTTTTCCCCATCTTTTCTCCTCCTCTTCCTCCTCCTTCTCTCCTTCCCTCCCCCCCCCACCAGGACAACGAGGACGGCACCCTAACCATAGGCTACACCCCCACTGAGCCCGGCTACTACATTATCAACCTTAAATTTGCAGACAACCATGTGCCAGGCTCGCCCTTCACTTCCAAGGTAACACTCGAAAGTAACGCTAACACTTGAAGGGGGATGGGAGTAGTAGTAGTAGTAGCAGTAGCAGTAATAATGATAATAGTAATAGTA
The DNA here is from genome assembly GCA_036785275.1 of Cancer borealis. Taxonomy (NCBI): domain Eukaryota; kingdom Metazoa; phylum Arthropoda; class Malacostraca; order Decapoda; family Cancridae; genus Cancer; species Cancer borealis. The sequence goes on along the minus strand of JAXIVD010005122.1, from coordinate 24,387 downwards.
GCAGTAGCAGTAACAGTAATGATAATAATAGTAATAGTGGTAGCAGTAGCAGTAATAATAATAATAATAATAATAATAATAATAGTAGTAGTAGTAGCAGTAATGATAAGAGTAGTAGTAGTAGTAGTAGTAGTCGTAGTAGTAGTAGTAGTAGTAGTAACACACATACATCCTTTCTCCAGGTGACAGGTGAAGGCACAAACAGACAGACAGAAAGGATCAAGAGACAGAGGGAGGCCGTGCCCTTGACAGAAGTAGGCTCACAATGCCGTCTCACCTTCAAACTCCCTGGCATCTCCGTCTTTGATCTGGGTGCCACGGTGACCTCTCCTGGGGGGGTGACGGAGGCAGCAGAGATTGGTGAGGTTGAGGATGGTCTGTATGGGGTGAACTTCGTGCCCAAGGAGCTGGGAGTCCACACTGTGTCTGTCAAGTACCAAGAGATGCATATCCCAGGATCACCCTTCCAGTTCACGGTAAGTATGTGTGTGTGTGTGTGTGTGTTTGGGAGAGGGGGTAAGAGAGAGAGAGAGAGACAGAGAGAGAGAGAGAGAGAGAGAGAGAGAGAGAGAGAGAGAGAGAGAGAGAGAGAGAGAGAGAGAGAGAGAGAGAGAGAGAGAGAGAGAGAGAGAGAGAGAGAGAGAGAAAAAAAAAAAGGCAGTTTAATACCTAAAAATAAGTTTCTACGAGTAAAGACAATTCAGATACAAAGAAAAAAACACAATTTCAACCAAAAAACACCTATTTGAACCCCCTACCAAAAACCCCTCAATTTCCAACCCCATCTCCACAGCACCTCACTACAACCCCACCTTCCTTCCTTCCCTTCATAGGTGGGTCCGCTGAAGGATGGCGGGGCTCACAGGGTGCACGCAGGTGGGCAGGGGCTGGAACGAGGCGAACAGGGAATGCCGAGTGAGTTTAACGTGTGGACCAGAGAGGCGGGTGCTGGCTCGCTGGCTATCTCCGTGGAGGGACCGAGCAAGGCGGAAATTGACTTCAAGGATCGCAAAGACGGCTCCTGTTATGTGTCCTACGTTGTGGCTGAGTCAGGTAAGATTGTGTATGTGTGTGTGTATGTATGTTTTTTTCTCTCGTATACTTTGAATGATTGTTAAGAGGAATGGTAAGTGGTGAGAGGTTATTGTTGTTGTTGTTGTTGTTGTTGTTGTTACTGCGAGCTTCTGTTTTTTACGACTTTTTTACGGGATATCTAAACAGTTACGTGGCCCTTCTGTTGCCGTTACTGTTATCATTACTGTTATTTATGAGATTATAATACTTCCAAAGTCAATTCTTTCTCTATTATTATTATTATTATTATTATTATTATTATTATTATTATTATTATTATTATTATTATTATTATTATTATTATTATTATTATTATTATTATTAGTTAGTCAGTGAGTGGTAGGTGTGGGCGTGGGTGGGATGTTGCTGCCTTCCTTACTTATACTTCCTGATGCTCTTGGCTACACGCCCACACCCACACCCACGCCCACACCACACATACACACACACACACACACACACACACACACACACACACACACACACACACACACACACACACACACACACACACACACACACACACACACACACACACACACACACACTTAATATATTCTGATAGTGGTGTAGTAGTAATAGAGAGAGAGAGAGAGAGAGAGAGAGAGAGAGAGAGAGAGAGAGAGAGAGAGAGAGAGAGAGAGAGAGAGAGAGAGAGAGAGAGAGAGAGAGAGAAAAAAAAAAAGAGAGAGAGAGAGAGAGAGAGAGAGAGAGAGAGGAGAGAGAGAGAGAGAGAGAGAGAGAGAGAGAGAGAGAGAGAGAGAGAGAGAGAGAGATGACCCAGAAACAGATTACGCCAGAGTGATGGAGGGGAGAGAGAGAGAGAGAGAGAGAGAGAGAGAGAGAGAGAGAGAGAGAGAGAGAGAGAGAGAGAGAGAGAGAGAGAGAGAGAGAGAGCGGGTAAAGGAGGACATGGGAAGACAGGTAAAGTATAATAAAGAGAGGGGATAGAGAGAGAGGAGGAGAGGGGAAGCGAGTGAGGGGAAAGGAGGTGTGTGTGTGTGTGTGTGTGTGTGTGTGTGTGTGTGTGTGTGTGTGTGTGTGTGTGTGTGTGTGTGTGTGTGTGTGTGCCAAGGGAAAGATGCCAGTGTCTTGAGGAGTGTGGTAGACGTGAGACCACCACTACCACCACCACTACCACCACTACCACCACTACTACCACCACTACTACCACCACTACTACCACCACCACCACTACTACTACTATTACTACTATTGCCTACCGTGGATACCCATTAATTAACTCCATTATGGTGACAAAATGATACAGTGAAACGCTTTTAGTAGACAGTGAAAAGTGTTTATAGTGGTGTTGAGTGTGTACGATAATGATCTCAAGCGTACGATAGTGATACAAAAAAAAAAGCGCGGGAAAAAGAAGTAAATAATATACTAGGGAAACAAATGAGTATCGTTTGAAGATTGATTATTTTATTTTTTATTATTATCATTATTATTTGGTTTGTGTTTTAAGGAAAGTTTTATTATGATGAAGATATTGTTATTATTATTATTATTATTATTATTATTATTATTGTGATTTGAAAGAATAATGACGTGTGTTTATATATGTTGAAGTGACTGTGTGTGTGTGTGTGTGTGTGTGTGTGTGTGTGTGTGTGTGTGTGTGTGTGTGTGTGTGTGTGTGTGGGAGTATTAATAGTAGCAGTAAAGTGATGTCATTTATATTTTCGTTTATATATACTACGTAATTAATGTTGAGTTAGGTTATGATGACAGTATTAAACATTATATAATTACTAATTAATATTCTTTCATAGTGTTAATAGTTTTTTTTTTTATTATGAATGAGACTTTCAAAAAAAAAAAGATAAGAAGATAAAAGCTAAAGGAATAATTAAATTGAATAATAATAATAATAATAATAATAATAATAATAATAATAATAATAATAATAATAATAATAATAATAGAGACAAAATTGAGGAGAAAAATGCAAGTGGAAACAAATGTAAGTCTGAAATAGATGAGAGTGGCTGGGGGGGGGGGGCAGGTGTGTGTGTGTGTGTGTGTGTGTGTGTGTGTGTGTGTGTGTGTGTGTGTGTGTGTGTGTGTCAGGAAATGAATAATGGTTAGCAAGGCGTTCACTAAAGGGGGAAAATGAATGTCCTGTCGTGTATGTAGGTGTGTGTGTGTGTGTGTGTGTGTGTGTGTGTGTGTGTGTGTGTGTGTGTGTGTGTGTGTGTGTGTGTGTGTGTGTAGGAATAGTTTATGAAAGTTAGTCAAAGTTTATAATATAGTAGTTTGTGGCGTTTGATATATAGAGTAAAAGGAAGGGAAGGGAAGGGAAGGGAAGGGAAGGGAAGGGAGAGAGAGAGAGAGAGAGAAAGAGAGAAAGAGAGAGAGAGAAAGGAAGGAATGATAATATAATAAAAAGAAAGAAAGAGAGTGAAAGGAAGGAAAAGAGAATGGAAATAGCAAGAAAGAGATGGTAACGAAAGGGATAGATAGTAAGGAAAACGAAAAAAATAGAAGAGATTGATTGGCTAGTACCAGAGCCGTGGGGGGGGGAGGGGGCAAGGGGGGGGAGGGGGCAAGGGGTGGGTGTCAGTAGGAAGGTAAATAAATAAAGCAGGTAGTAGTAGGAGTAGTAGTAGGGAAGGGGAAGCCAAAACCTAAGCCAAGCAGAAGCAGAACAAGCAGGAGGAGGAGTGGGTTGCGAGGTTCGGAAGGATAAAAATAATCACTCAGGACGGGGCAGGGGCGGGGTGTGGTAGGGTGTGGTAGGGTGTGGTAGGGTGGGGTAGGGTGTGGTAGGGTGATACAAGGTAGGGTAGGGTAGGATGTGCGCGCCAACATGCAGGAAATACTAACCTAACTTAACTTAACTTAACTCGATAGGGATATAGATATATTACTGTATTCTTATTTATTTATTTATTTTATTATTTTTTTATGTGCAATGAAAGAAAAAATGACGTTGATGTGATTGATGGTAAATAAAGGAGTTTAGAGAAAGAAATGACGCGAGGAGAAAGAAATATGTCCAGTATATTCTCGTTTGACTTGTGTGAAAGGTAAAGGAAAAATATATAGACGTGAATGTTATAGATTGGTGAAGAAAAATATAATATAACCTGTTTTTAAAGTGTTTATTTTCATTATTCATTTGTTTTATATATTCATTCATTCATTCGTTGACATATTTTTCATTTACGGTTTTTTTTTTTGAGATCGTTTGAAAATTATTGACTTATTTTTGAAAGGATAACTTGAAAATAAACCGAAAAAAAAAAGAGGAAAATGGTGATATTATGATAAAACAATGAATCACTATTATATATCATTATTATTATTATTATTATGGAAAAAAAACAACCGAGTGATTAACTTTGAAAATACTATGATAAAGAAAAAATAGAATTGCGTCAATGTTATTTTGGTGACGATAGAATTGGCAACCTCTATTCCTGTCTCCTCCCCACTCCACCCCACTCCCCTCCACCCCACTCCACCCCACTCATCCACCTCCTCCCCAGGTTTTAAGCACCCCATACACCTGTTCTCTCTCCTCTTCCCTCCATCCATTTCCTTCCCCTCACACTCCCTCCTTACTTTCCCTCCTTTCCTCTCTCTCCCCTCACTAATTCCTTCCTCTTCCTATCATCCCTTTTATCTTCCCCTCTCTTTCCCCTCACTCTTTCCTCTTTACCTAACCTTCTCCTCTCATTCTTCCCCTCTTCCCCTCCTCCCCTTCCCCTCTTCCCCTCCTCCCCTTCCCCTCTTCCCCTCCTCCCCTTCCCCTTACACAAAATGGATGAACCCAAATTTAAAACATTTTGCTCCTACACTGTGGGGGGCGGCCCTGCCTCCTCCCACCCCCACCCCCAACCTCACCCCCAACCCATGCGACACCCACACCCACACCCACACCAGAACCATATACCAAACCCCGCCCACCCACACCACCACCCACAACCCCCACCCCCACCCCATCACCCCCGCCCACATAGAGTAGCCTCCCCCGCTCACCCCCAGATGGCTAGGCACCCCCCTCCCCCACCCCAATACAACCCCCCACCCCCACAACATCCCCCCTACCACCCACTCCCCCCTCATAACCACCCCAGCCAACGACAACAACAACAACAATTAGTGTCTCCCAATAATGGAGCTGATGATGATGATGATGATGGTGAGATGTGTGTGTGTGTGTGTGTATGTGTGTGAATTGAAATAGATCTACTTTTTTCACTCCTTTCTTCTTTCCTTCCTTCCTACCTACCTACCTACCTACCCACCAACCTACCTCTATTCATTCTTTCCTCCTCCCCCTCAACCCCCTAATAACCCCACCTCCATCTCCCCCCAAACAGGAGAGTATCGCGTGGGTATCAAATTCAACGACAAGCACATCCCTGACTCCCCCTACAAGGTTTACATCACACCGTCTCTGGGTGAGGCGCGCAAGGTGGAGCTCGCACAGTTACCAGAACAGGGATCGATGCCTAACAAAGCGCAGTCACTCTTGGTGTGCAAAAACGGGGCTAAGGGAACTCTCGACTGCAAGGTAAGTGTTTTCATAATAATAATAATAGTAATGATGATCGTGATGTATATTTTATTTTGTCTTTTTTGTGTAATATACCCTCTTTCATACCCCAACACACCCTCAACACCCCCCCAACACACTCTCATCACTACCCTAACACACCCTTTCCCTCACACCTTCCTTCCCTCCGTAGTTCGTGGCTCCATCCGGCGCTGAAGAGGATTGCTTTACCGATCTCCTTGACGGTGACTTGTACAGTGTAAGGTTCGTGCCCAAGGAGATGGGGATTCACAACGTGCACATCAAGTTTAATGGCATCCACATACCCGGGTCTCCCTTCAGGCTCAGGATTGGAAAGGATGAAGCCGATCCCGCCGCTGTCTCTGTCTCCGGGAAGGGCCTCGAGTCTTGTGTGTCTGGTGAGTGTGTGTGTGTGTGTGTGTGTGTGTGTGTGTGTGTGTGTGTGTGTGTTTGAGATAGTAAGAGTGTCTGAGTAATACATTCTTATCACCCTATCATCTCTCACCCGATATTTTCCCGCCAAAACAGGCCAGAAAACAAACCTCATCATGGACACTTGTAACACCTATTCACTACATTCCTTCACCACTTCACTACATCCCTTCACCCATCACCCTCTCACCCCATCCTCTCACCCCATATTTTCCCGCCAAAACAGGTCAGAAAACAGACTTCATCGTTGACACTTGTAACGCCGGGGCGGGCACGCTGGCGGTGACTATTGATGGTCCGTCTAAGGTGTCGATGGATTGTACGGAGGTGGAGGAAGGCTACAAGGTTAGGTACACGCCACTTGTTGCCGGGGACTACTACATCGCGGTGAAATACAACGCCTATCATGTTGTTGGCTCGCCATGGAAGGTAAGGAAAGGAGGGAGAGAGGGATAACTTACCTTTTTTTAAATTTATTTATTTATATAATTGTGTTTTTTTTATTTGAAGATCGCCATGTGTTTTTTTTTTTTTTTTTTTATTATTTGAATTTTTTAATGTACGACTACACCTTTTTTTTTCTTCTATTATTATTATTATTTTCAAACAGTTAACTTTTTACTTATACGTATAAAACCGTTAATCTTGTTTTTATATGTGTGTATTATTTTATTCAAAGATCGTTTTTTAAATATATAATTTTTAATCTTGCTTAGTTTTGTGTACAATTCGTTTTATTTATGATTATTTATTATGATTTATTCAACTTTTATTATTAGTAGTAGTATTAGTATTATATCTATCTATCAATCTAACTATTAAACTCTCTAACTATCTATCCACGTGT
>JAXIVD010005122.1:2500-12500 GCA_036785275.1 Cancer borealis | reverse complement strand
TTATTATTATTATTATTATTATTATTATTATTATATGTTGCTTGTTGACTCGTTCAGATTATTATTATTATTATTATTATATAAATTATGAAAAAAAAAACCTTGACGTAATTCACAAGCTTTTGATCTAAATTATTCTTAAGTATATATACGGTCGTACTTAAAAAGAAAAAAAGAAAAATGAAATAAATAAAAAGTATATATATATATATGAATAAAAAAAAAAAAAGTATGAAAAAAAATGGACAAAAAATATTATAATACAACATATCCGCTTTTTTTGATTTGCTGTGGGAGAGGAAATGATGGGAAGGAGGAGGAGGAGGAGGGGAGGAAGAGGAGGAGGAGGAGGAGGGACGAATAAGGTGATAGTGATGGAAAAACTAGCCTGTTACTATTATATATACCTCCCTTCCCTCCCCTTCCCTCCCCTTCCCTCCCTTCCCTCCCCATCACTTCCCAACCTTGCTCATAATTTACTTAGGTCTATATATTTCTGGGGAATCATATTACTGTCAACACTGATGGGGTTTGCAAGCGGTGGCCCCCCCTTCCCCCCCTTGTTTCCCCTCCATAACCCCCTACAAGTGCCAACCAAGGCCGAGGTGACCTTAGAAGATCCCCCCACGCCCCCCTTACGCCCCCCCCTCCCGCCCCACCCCGCCTTGCCTGCCTGCTCCTCCCACTGTCTGCTTGGAAACTTTAGGTCAAGGGGACTTTTATTACTACCCACATTTTTAATATTTTAATGATGATAAATAAACTGCTTAAGTGGGGCCTAGTATGTTTTTTGTCCTTTTTGAGAGAGAGAGAGAGAGAGAGAGAGAGAGAGAGAGAGAGAGAGAGAGAGAGAGAGAGAGAGAGAGAGAGAGAGAGAGAGAATTTTATATGCCAAAGAGTATATGTGTGTGAAAGGAAAAGGAAGAATTGATAGTGAGCAGGAAAAAAAATATTTAAAATTTCGACAGACGGTAGAAAGGCTTATATATGGTGAGAAAATTCATATACAAGGTTAGATAATAGAGGAGAGAAATATATTGTTACGATGGGGGATATTCAGTGTTTTTGCCGCCTTTCCTAGAAGTAATACAATATTCCAATGCACATATACCCTTGAATAAGTCGGATATGAAGAGGCCACTTAAAATATCCGTTGATTGATTAGTTCTCCACAAAATAACATCACAGTAACATGAGCGTTGTACTCCAATATTGCGGCATGATTCTCCCGCACAACACGCTGATGTCACGAGCAATCTCTATATTAGTAATAGTTTAGTTTAGTTTCATCATTGTGAGTTTCTTCGCAGATGTTAATAAGGGCGTGTTTCAAGGGAATATAAAGTCAGAGTGATTCTTATGACGTTTCACTTTTCTTCTGTTTATTCAAGATGCGATTAAGTCAGTGGTTCTCAAACTATTTCAGCTTATCATCTAATTTAACTCTACCAACTCATCTTGAAATAATGCAATGGTGTGACTGTACTCACACATGGGATATTGAAAGTTGTTTTGTGTTTAGGGCTGCGAGGATTCCCTTTGAGAGGCCCTATGAGCCCGGATATTGAAAGTGGTAACATAACAGTTTTTCACGGGTAATGGAGAGATGACAGAAAAGAAAATATATCTAGTGTTTAAATATATCTATATACATCAATATTGACATTGTGAAAGGGGTAATCCTGGCCTGCATGTTTCCAGTAGAGGTGCTCCCTAGATGGCACTTAGGGTCTGGGAGGTGGTGCCAACTGGCGGCAGTCGCTGTACTAAACACCCGCTCAATCTTTAAATTCAATGTTTTGTTTACATTTTTCTGAGTTGGCGCGCAGATACAAGGTGAGAGTAAGTGTGGGAGGAATTACTTGTATTTACACATTATATACTGTATCTACACCCTATTTAATTGTATTGATACCTTTTTATAAGCTACAAGGACAGGATGAAGCTAGTTAACGGTATATTGAAGTGTGAGGGAGATTGTAGTGATAGTTATTGACGTGCTGTACTAAATGATGTGTTTAGGTAGCCTTACCAGGTGAGTGTTTAGGTAGCCTTACTAGGTGAGTAGCCGTGACAGCTGTAGTGATTCACCCTAACCTCCATTCCTAACATGCACTCTCTAAAACAAGGTCATAGTGATGGGGTGGTAAGGAGCGTAACTTCATTGTCCCTTCAGGAGCAAATAAGCGTTCTTTCATCTGGCTCAAGTATGATAACAAGGACTTGAGAGCTGTAAGGTTGAGGTTTTCGGAAATACAAGAGATATGAATAGAAGTAGTAGAGTTAGTGGTTAATATTCGTACACACATCATATTAATTCAAAATCTATCCGAAAAAGAAATAATTATAACCAATTTAGGGAGTGGTTCAGGAAACGAATCTTTACCAAGTTAGCTAGGATTCTCAGGAAGGGTAACTTAACACAGTTGCCTTCCACAAAAGCAGTACCCTCTGTTAAGGTAAGTGTTTTCGGGTTTTCCATTGATAAGAGTAACTTGCGTGTATGTCTATTGAGGTTATATGGGTATGGTTAGATAACATGGAGTGCAAATACTTACGTGAATGTTGTGTGCTATGATTTGAGGATAGAGAGGAAAGCTAGCCACTGAATCTGTGTCTTTTGGTTGTGTTTGTGTTAGGATGTGTGACTGTTAGGGTGTGTTGGTGTTAGGATGTGTGACTGTTAGGATGTGTTGGTGTTAGGATGTGTGACTGTTAGGATGTGTTAGTCTTTGCCTCAAAAATTAGTAGGCTAACCTTATCTCCTTATTATCCTAAAAGTTTATCATACACCCTAAGGTTTAATGATTTATGAGACAGGGATAGATGGCCTACTACTACTATTACTACTACTACTGTTACCACTATCACTACTACTACTACTATTATTATTTTTACTCTTGTTGTCAGGTTGGTGTGAGTCGTGAGCATGGCAAGGTCAGGTGAACCGCTGGGTCACTCTGGGAAGATATCCAACACCACCGCCTTCCAGTGTGATAATGACGATATTATGGCCAAGATGTGGTGAGTGTGTGTGTGTGTGTGTCATTATTATTATTATTATTATCATGTTTATTATTGTTATCATGTTTATTATTATTACGAAGTGTTTAGGGATACGGCAGCTGTAGCCCGTTGTCATCCACTATTGGTACGGCATGCGCTGATGTCACGTTGAATTTGACATTTTCATTATACAAAGTTTCTAAAATACTTAGAGACCTATCAGCAGAATAATCCACTATACCTACAGCCTGTGCCTTATTATTGACCAGGTAAAGCATCTTTCAAGTTATGTTAGGTACGGTTTGGTTCAGTTAGGTTCGGTTATATAAGCTTTTTACCCATAAGTTAGTTAGGCACGTGCCGTATCTATAACCGAGCACTATGAGGATACGGCATTTGTTAGGTTACGGTTAGATTTGGTTCGGTTATATAAGCTTTTTTTATATTTTATTACCCCAAAGTTAGGCACGTGCCGTATCTTTACAGGGTCTGGCGACAAGCGGGAATTTTATATGATTTTTTTATACTTCATTTATTTTTTCCTTAGCCAATACCATTTTAATGTAAAAAAAAAAAAAAAAATTTCTATAAACACCCAGGGAGTTGACGAAAGAGAAAGAAAAAGTACAACAAGAAATAGAAGCGACAACGATGGAGATTGACGGATGGCTACAAGTCCTCAATTGTTCATCCGCTCCTGAACTACAGCAGCTGATGGATGACTTCTCCTCCACCCCGACCCTCCTCCCCTCCTCCTTCACCGTCATCCATCCATCCGCCGAGAGAAAGCAGCTGGAGGAGTATTGCTTGTTGATGATCAGACTGGGTGTTCATGAGATGCTAGGTGTGTGTGTGTGTGTGTGTGTGTGTGTGTGTGTGTGTGTGTGTGTGTGTGTGTGTGTGATTATATGTAAGTTATGTTTTTATATTTGTTTTTCATGTTATGTATGCTAAATTATTATCTTTATTCCTCCTCCTCCTCCTCCTCCTCCTCCTCCTCCTCCTCCTCCTCCTCCTCCCCCCAGATGGTGCCCAGGCCTACAACACAGAGGAGGGGGAGCTATTCATTAAGTTCCCCTGGCGGCCTCCCAACAGACCCGGCCATGACTGTCTGCTCCTACTCAAGCCAGGACCTGACCACACCTACAGGTACTCCTCGTGGGGGGGGGCGTGTATGTGTGTGTGTGTGTGTGTGTGTGTGTGTCATTCACCATGGCTTGGAGGATCACGCGCTAGACTCGTGATCGCTGTGCCATGTGATTCTGATACCACACCGTAGTAGTAGTATTGGTAATTGTATTTCTATTATTATTATTATTATTATTATTAAGTATGTTTGTGTGTTTGTTTGTACAGTGTCTTGACCCATAACCTGCCGCCTACTGTCCCTGTCGCTGAGCTGGAGGAGAAGTACTTACACACCCCTCAAGGACCAGGTGAGATGCACACACACACACACACACACACACACACACAGATTGATTAGATTATGAGGTGTGTGAAGGTGGGATTAACATAGATTTTCGGGTCAGTCAGTCAGTTAGTTAATCAATCACACACACACACACACACACACACACACACACACACACACACACTCACTCACTCACCCACACCCTCCCCCCCCCTACAGATGGATTGCGTCGGTTCGTGTGTGTGTTGGGCCAGTACACGAACGCGCTCTACTCCCGCCTACAGCAAATTATGGGGTTGGAGGTGAGGATTCTTCTTCTATACTATCTATCTGTTAATATCTATCTATTTATATATGTTTGTGTGTTTATTTTATAGTTATTTTATTTATTTATTTATTATTATTATTATTATTTATTTCCTTCCTGTTACAGTCATCTAATTATCTGGACGGCTCTTCAGTGACTCATAACAAAGGCGTAACCAACCTCACCTTCATGCTTAACCTTAATATGGTAAGTGTATGTGTGTGTGTATGTGTGTGTGTGTGTGTGTGTGTGTGTGTGTGTGTGTGTGTGTGTGTGTGTGTGTGTGTGTGTGTGTGTGTGAGAGAGAGTTATAAATACACACACACACTTAATTTTTCCACAGAAGGCACATCCGTTACTTCATGCTGAGTTTGTGTTGATGTTTCACCCTCTCGACATACTGCCTCACACTGTCAAAGCATCACCCTTAAGTATGAGTAAGTTACCCTTAAATCACCCTAAGTAATCTTTATGTCACCCTGCATTACCATTAGACAGTGGAGTGAGGTTATGTTAAGTTAACCTCACCTCACGTCACCCTTAAGTATGAGTAAGTCAGTCCTAAGTCACCTGTAAGTCACCTTTAAGAAAAATAACTTAAATTCTCCTAAACTACAGACTATATTTGAACATAGAATCATTTTGTTCCAACTAATTATTTACTCTTATATTTTTCCTTCTTTTCCCTTGTGTGTCTGTGTGTGTATGTGTATGTATGCGTGCGTGTATGTGTATTAAATGTGTGTATGTTTTCTTTTTCTTTTCTGTGTGTGTGCCTGTATGTTTGCTCCTGTGTGTGTATGTGTGTGTACGTATAGGTATGCAGAGTGAGGTTCCAGCAGGCTTACAGAGCACTCTTAATGAGGTTGCACACCGCATGACAACCTCAACCTTCCCTCAAGTCCTACTCGAACAGTACCGCACTCAAGGGGAACACACTGAAGAGGACCACAGCCACGCCTCCACCTCCTCCTCCTCCTCCTCCACGCCCACGCCCACGCACAGGAAAAACACGCACATACCCTCCCCCTCCCCCTCCTCCTCCTCCTCTGAATCTGAGTCTGAGGCTAATATATCACGGCCACTCTTTGATATCCAAGAGTGAGTGTGTGTGTATGTGTGTGTGTGTGTGTGTGTGTGTGTGTGTGAGAGAGAGAGTGTGTGTGTGTGTGTGTGTGTGTATCTTGTTTTGTCATTTCTTTTTTTTTGATAATTAATTCCTTGATGGTTTTTTATTTATTTATTTATTTAGTGAGAATCCAAACTTTTATGATAAACAACAATAATAATGATAATGATAACAAAATAACTGTGTGTGTGTGTGTGTGCTTGAATGTATTGTATTTTTGTAAATTATTATAATACTTTAAATAGATGAAAATAAAATAAGATGTAAGGATGATATTAACTGTACTTTTTAATCATATTTTTGTTATACCGGAAAAAAAAACAATATATATCTTGCTTGTCTCGAAATAAAACTTGAGAAAAATAAATATTGAGTATTAATTTATAAAGAAAAGAGCAAAGTCAACAAGAGAGAGAGAGAGAGAGAGTATATTAACATGTCCTTTTACCTGGAATAAAAAAAAACATAATAAAAAAGTAAAATAAGCTTAATTATAAAAAGTATTTGTGTATTTGGTCAGAGAGCGTCACCGCGACTGGCTGTCAGGGTAGAGCGCACAGCAGAGTTCAGTGTTGCTACGGCAGTCCAAGGGGAAGGGTGTGTTGTGCGTCTCTCTAAGGCCGGGCAGGGGTGAGTACAAGTACTTACTTGGTTTCTGTTTAGAGGTCTATGCCTCAGCCATGGTGGACCACCGCTGCACCACCGTGGTGCCCGACCACAGCAGTTCCTCCCAGTAAACAACTTAGCATCACAAGCCCGGGCGGAGACCCGATCTGCCGACCTAGCGAATGTAAGGCCAGCGCGGTACCATTGTACTGCGCTACCATTGTACTAGCCAGGAGGCCGTATATTTTTATTTATGGGAGATTTGTTTTCTCCCCCCTGAAAGCGGGTCACAAACCCCGTCTGAGATCAGGTACCTCATAACTGTTTGGTGAACAGGGACCACACACTTATAAGAGACTTAGTCCATATGTCTCCTACCCAGCGCGGGGATCGAGCCCGCGACCTCTCGCTTGTGAGGCGAGCGTCCTAACCACTAGACCACCGGGTGTGTGGATGCGAGTTTTTTTCTTCAAATTTCTAGTCAACGAGTGTATCAATGTTTTATTTAGTTTCGTGTATAGGTTAGGTTTGCATGTGTAAGATAAAGAGTGTTAAGGAATGTTTTGAAGTAAGTATATATGTAGAAAGTGAGAGAGAGAGAGGGAGGGAGGGAGGGAGGGAGAGACTTCCTAACTTGTAAGGAAATGTCTTTAATTAACGTTACGTATTATGATTTTTCAACACTGGATATATACTTTTCTTCCAATATATACGATGACTATTGCTATTTTCCTCTTTTTTTTTCTCGTAATTATGTATTTATTTAGTTTTTACAGTATAGGGTAACAATGAATTATGTATTAGATAGTTGAATAGTTATGTGGTTGATGCGATGCGATGCATTGTGGAATTACGTATTTTATCATTTATTATATAATTTTATAGCAACAATTCATTATTTTGTTATCATTTAATTAAGACATTTGAATGATTTATTTAGATACAAGTAAAACAGTAAAAGTTGATGGAACGACGGAAAAAAAATAGATTGAAAAAATTTATGTTACCTATCCGCTCTAGGTGATATTTTGACATTAATTGTTATTATTATTATTATTATTATTATTATTATTATTATTATTATTGCTTTGTCATTTCCTTGTGTATATATTCTTGGTTGTCATTGTCATAATCTTCTCCTCCTCTTCCTCCTCTTCCTCCTCTTCCTCCTCCTTCTTCGTCCTTCTTCGTCTTCTTCTTCTTCTTCTTCTTCTTCAAATTAACATTATTCTTTTTTTTACATATATTTATACATTTTAGGTGTGAGAGAGAGAGAGAGAGAGAGAGAGAGAGAGAGAGAGAGAGAGAGAGAGAGAGAGAGAGCAATATCCATCTTTGACAAACACGGAGGAGGAAGATGACGAGGAAGAAAAATATGCTGATATATGAGAGAGAGAGAGAGAGAGAGAGAGAGAGAGAGAGAGAGAGAGAGAGAGAGAGAGAGAGAGAGAGAGAGTATATGACAATTGGATATTATTAATCACCATTATTATTATTATTGTTACTGTTATTATTACTACTACTACTACTACTACTACTACTATGTGCATTCAATTTCGTTCATCTAATTAGGGAAAGTGGTCTCTCTCTCTCTCTCTCTCTCTCTCTCTCTCTCTCTCTCTCTCTCTCTCTCTCTCTCTCTCTCTCACGTGCTTTTGTTTTTTACTTGTTTTTTTTTTCTTGTTTGTGCCAGAGAAAGCCACCTGTGTGTGTGTGTGTGTGTGTGTGTGTGTGTGTGTGTGTGTGTGTGTGTGCGTGCGGTTGTGTGCGTGCGTGAGTGTGTGTGTGTGTGTATTCAAGGTTATGATGTCACCAAGCAATTTTTTTTTTTCTGTCCTCCTCCTCCTCCTCCTCCTCCTCTTCCTCCTCCTCCTCCTCCTCCTCCTCCTTCAGAATGACATCACGTATATCATCAATGCTTTTTCTTCTTCGTCCTCTTCTTCTTCTTCTTCTCTTCCTCCTCCTCCTCCTCCTCCTCCTCCTTTCTCTCTCTCTCTCTCTCTCTCTCTCTCTCTCTCTCTCTCTCTCTCTCTCTCTCTCTCTCTCTCTCTCTCTCTCTCTCTCTCTTTGCGTGTCAGTTAAATATTTGCAAGAATAATATATTTTTTATTTTTTTCCTTTTTTATTTTTTCTTATAATTTTTTTTTCTTCTTATTTTCACGGTAAGAATTTTTTTTTAATTTATTTGTTATTTATTCGTTTATTTATTTATTTATTTATCGATTAATTGATTTTCTCATAAATAATAGAAGAAAAAAAAATAACATGTTTGTATCCAATATATAAATAAATACATAAATTTACCTAACTAACTGTGTGTACGTGTGTGTGTGTGTGTGTGTGTGTGTGTGTGTGTGTGTGTGTGTGTGTGTGTGTGCTTTTCCTCTTTCTTTCTTCTTTTCCTACATTTATTATTATTATT
The DNA here is from genome assembly GCA_036785275.1 of Cancer borealis. Classification (NCBI taxonomy): domain Eukaryota; kingdom Metazoa; phylum Arthropoda; class Malacostraca; order Decapoda; family Cancridae; genus Cancer; species Cancer borealis. The sequence goes on along the minus strand of JAXIVD010005122.1, from coordinate 3,616 downwards.
ATTTCTTTACCTCCTCCTCCTCCTCCTCTTCCTCTTCCTCTTCCTCCTCCTCCTCCTCCTCCTCCTCCTTCATTTCGCGTATCGTGTCACAAGACAAAACAAAGAAAAATCAAGAACTAGAGCATCGGAGAGAGAGAGAGAGAGAGAGAGAGAGAGAGAGAGAGAGAGAGAGAGAGAGAGAGAGAGAGAGTCCAGAGGTGAAAGAAAGATAAGTCAATGGTTCATTTGCTCATTTCCGTTGTGAGAAAAATTAAAGATAAAAGATAAAAAATATATAATACGTAAATAATAGTAGAATTGAATCTTATCTTTGTGTCACGTGAGGAGGAAGAGGAAGAGGAAGAGGAGGAGGAGGAGGAGGAGGAAGAGGAATTTGATGAGAAAGAAATAAGAACTAATAATGATAATAATAATGATAATAATAATAATGATAATAATAATGATAATAATAATGATAATAATAATAATGATAATAATAATAATGATAATAATAATACCTTGACATCGATTGCTTTTAACCAGAATTAACACCTGTATGAAAATTATCGGAATTATTGGCAGGTGTTGAAAGGTTAATTAGACTCTTTTACCTTACCTTACCTTACCTTATTATTATTATTATTATTATTATTATTATTATTATTATTATTATTATTATTATTATTACTATTATTATTACTAGCTTACCTTACCTTAACTTACTGTGTGTGTGTGTGTGTGTGTGTGTGTGTGTGTGTGTGTGTGTGTGTGTGTGTGTATGGACTTAGAGACATGACCCATAATGTTATCTTATCACTAACGATAAAGGAATCTCTCTCTTTTTCTCTCTCTCTCTCTCTCTCTCTCTCTCTCTCTCTCTCTCTCTCTCTCTCTCTCTCTCTCTCCTCTCTCTCTCTCTCTCTCGCAGGAAAAAAAAGTAGTTTCCTAGAAATTGTGTCGAAATTGTTTAGTAGTAGTAATAGAAGTAGTAGTAGTAGTAGTAGTAGTAGTAGTAGTAGTAGTAGTAGTAGTTATAGTAGTAGTAACTAAGTATCACGAGGCAATGAACCCTAACTAACTAACGAACCACCTGTGTGTGTGTGTGTATGTGTGTGTGTGTGTGTGTGTGTGTGTGTG
>JAXIVD010005121.1:25000-31072 GCA_036785275.1 Cancer borealis | reverse complement strand
GGACGACCAGGGTGCGGCGGCCATGGGGATAGGGACTTAGGTATTAGTGGGCAGACGAAGGGACGGCTGCAACGATAGTGGCTTGGAGAGAAAAGATCTGGGTGCTGCAGATTCTTGAGGAGACGACTGGCTGAAAGTAACATCCAAAGGACAATCTGGACAGGAGAAAATATATTTAAGTGTTTGTGATCGGTCGATTGACTTCGCAACTACCGGGCTGGGTATTATAACGAGAAATACAATGGGGAGTTGACGGAACGGGATGGGCGGTAAAGGCGACGGTAAGCACACCCTAAAAAGTACCGCGAGATTGCCGTGGAAAAGAATTGACAAGCTATGACACCAAACCTACATATCACAAGGACGTGAAACGATGAAAGGCTACGAACAAAAAGGGAGCGACAGGTATATGTTTGGATCGAAAAATAAAATTGGTGACAACATGAGTTTATTACTATTATTATTATTATTATTATTATTATTATTATTATTATTATTATTATTATTATTACTACTATCATTATTGTTATTATTATCATTATCATTATCATTATCATTATTATTATTACTATTATTATTATTATTATTGTTATCAATCATTATTGTTATTATTATTATCATTATCATTATCATTATTAATATCTTATCATTATCATCATCAAAACACCGAATAAACAGAAAAATCTCACTCTGCGGTGTAGAATTGTGGAGTAAAGTCTTCCTGTTCATGTTATTATATGATCACTTCAACAGTCACTATGCATTTCTTTTAAACACAGACGAAAAAAATCTGATTTGCTATATAAACAGAGACGACTTGATATATTGCTTCGGAAATGAACAGAAGAAAACTTTCAATCTTCAACATAGATTTAGCGCATGAAGTGATGGTTATTGGCTCTGAACACCGAGAGGGATGGCTTAAGAGTTCCAGTAAAAGTGATACGAGTACTAAAAAAAAACTTTAGTGTATGAATGTGGAGTGAAAATAAGTTTTTTTTTTTTAACTGTCAAGCGATGGAGTCAGTGAGAGTTAACCGTGACTCACCACCTCGGCAATGGAGCTACATAGGATTTCACACAGGAATGCAAAGTTATGTATATGAAAATAAATGACAAAGATGGTCAGATGACTTGAAACGATTTATAGTTATTAATATTTAAGTTTCCTTTCACTGACATTCATGGACAAGATATATTGACAACAAGGCATACAAACCTTCCACAAGCATAGTTTCTTTTATATCGTTTTCAGTATTTGTTTTTGTCTTCTATTCTTCCAATTGTAATCATGATTATTGATATAGATTTAGAGAAAGAGAGAGAGAAAAAAAACAAAACATGTTTCTTAACCCTCACCCTGCGCCGCACACAAAAATCTAGGGAAGCACGAACATTAATCCCCAAAGTAAACACTCGAGGTTCTTCCGTGTCCGCATGTCATTAACATAAATCATAAGTTCGTCTTAAAGAGAATGTAACACAAGGAGAATCGAGATGTATCATAAGTGAAATGATGCAATGTATTACATTCTTTAAAATACTTTCTCATACAAGATGAGGTGAGAACATCTCAACTCACATTCACTTCTGTAAATATATATATATATATATATATATATATATATATATATATATATATATATATATATATATATATATATATATATATATATATATATATGTAATGTCCAATATTTCCTTTTGTTTTCATTCTTATCAAAACATGGTTGAGAGATTCATACATCTTGATGCTGTTTCCCTTCAACTTCAGCTTCACTAATAATAGAGATAAATCGCAGCAATTGAATACGTACGTCTAGCTGTTTCACCGTACACATTCCTGCTCTACAGGCAACCATCTTTTCTTCCCATTTTAACTGCTTTTGATTTAAAAAAAACAATAAAATTTGCCACAGTTTACTTACTGCACACTCCACCTTTCCTTCACACATTCGAAACTTATGCCGTTCCTAACTCAATCCTGTCACATCCCACACAGCCAAGTGGGTTCGCCACACGTGGGTCGCTGGAAGCCAGCCACACTCGGGATCTGATTCAAAGACTCTACGAGCTTTTTTATGAGAAAATAGGAAAGAGAGAGATTTGCCTCCAATACCCCCTGTAGTGCTACAGTACACACACCAAAGAATATACTGCGTCAAAAGTGCTTGTGGTGTAGTGCCTGGAAGCTGTGCCAGTTTTCACACTCGAGAAGATCTCAGCCAAGGTGAGAATCGGTGCACACATTTACTGAAGTTACAACCCCTGAGTACCTTCACGACAGCCTCTCTTTATGGTTGGCTTCTAAGTGTGTGTATGTGTGTGTGTGTGTGTGTGTGTGTGTGTGTGTGTGTGTGTGTGTGTGTGTGTGTGTGTGTGTGTGTGTGTGTGTGTGTGTGTGTGTGTGTGTGTGTGTGTGTGTGTGTGTGTATGTGTGTGTGTGTGTGTGTGTGTTTGAGTGTGGGTGGGGGATAATGGTGGGGGTTAGATGGGTGGGTGTAAGTGTGGGAATGGGGATGGGTTTGTGCGGATGTGTACAACACATATACACGCACGCACGCACATACACACACACACACACACACACACACACACACACACATACACACACACACACACACACACACACACACACACACACACACACACACACACACACACACACACACACACACACACACACACACACACATATATATATATATATATATATATATATATATATATATATATATACACACACACACACACACACACACACAAACACACAATTCGTCATCTGAAATGTGCATGTCAATTACAAGAAACAACAAGAATGTGGGCGTGACAAGTGACGTTCCCGCGAGTCTTCAGTGATGACGACTCAACGGGTGTCAAGGAGCCGTGGGTGCTGGTCCAGGGTGAGAGGAGGTGGGCAGCGAGCACCATGGTTGTAACGATCTGTGCGCGCTAACTGCTCCCCGCGATGTTCAGGCGCCCGTTTCGACTGGTCATAACCAATGGGGGAGTATAATTATGCGGCACTTTGAAGGTGATGGTGCTAACGAGACTCTGATGTTGGCGGAGATTGCCTCGATATTATTGGTAAAGTTTCTGATGCAAGCAGCACGGAGAGGTGGGACGAGTGTCGCTGACAGCCTTTGGAGAGCAGTGACAGGTGTGAGATGATCGTCAGCCGCAATATTCAGCGTCGTCTCCATCCTCTATGATGCCTTCACGATGGACACTTCTTAAACTATTTTTAAACGCCGACAGTAACTGTCGTGTCTTGTAGCAATATTTTACTGCAGATGCTCATGACGGAGTTTTTAATGGCATTCGTATTTCAGATGAAACTACTGCTGCTACTCGTAAGGAAGCGCTGCATTGCCAACCAGGACGCGCAAATATACTACAATTAGAACAGCATATTCCAATGTACGCATTCCCGGAAATTAGGTATATTATACTGGCTCAGCGGCTACCTTGCTGCCACCTGCGCCGCGCGATACAATGTTTTGGCCAAAGCCCAGCTGAGAACTGCAACGACCTCCATCTACTACTTCTTGATAGATTAAGCTTCATAATTATATTATCAACAACAGCTATAAATGTATTTCCGTTACTCTAAAGTGTACATTTGCAACTGAATTTGAGAAACCTCACACCTAAGAATGTTTTTATCATGTGGTTCTTTCAATCATCCAGCCTATCATGGAAACAATAATGAAATACCTGAGTGGTGCACATTAACTTACCTGGGTTAGGGTCCGCGAATCCAGAGTTGGCCCCAAACAAGATGAGAAGCGAGGCCAACATGATACCGGCACTCAACATGGCGGAGGGTGCCAGGTGCAGGCTCATGCCGGCGGTGCTGAGGGCCACGAAGCCTGTCTGCCGCTGCTACGCTGCCACGGTGCTGCTCGACTCCACGGTGTCACTCCAGCCAGGCTCTTAGTGGAACTTGCTCGGACGAATTTTTTGTCACATGTAAGATCATTCCTGAGTCCTGAAGTTGTACATTAACCAAAGCAAGTCTTTTGGTATTATAGCATTCCAAGAAAGGAAGTCAAAGGTAAGGTATTTTCTATAATTAGTATGCAATATTTGCTTTCATTAATGGTTCACTAATGTATAACATTATCCATAAGGTCAGATTTTACTTTGACAAAACTCTTCACTCGTCACTTTATCCTATTTTCTGGTTGCACTTCCTTTACTTTCCACAGATTAGTTTTTATACACTTAATTGGCCTTGATGTTCGATACGAATATTACTTGTCTTTTTCACTCCACAAGTTATCGATATTGTTGTGTTGCAGGTGTGTGCATCACCTTGGCAGCGCCGATTGCTTCTTCTCTGTCCATCACAGTCATTGGCATCTTCGTCTGGATATCCTCGTTATACCTGTCTTAGCCCTCCGCCTCTCCAAGCTCGTTGCCACTCGGGTTCACAATTGCGTTTATGTATTTTATTGGTTCAAAAAAGTTTTAGGCATTCAATTTCGCCTCTAATATACATTTTCCAATATTCCGTTAAATAATGTAATTCCGTTGCGTCTGTTTCAGTGTAAATAACTTAAGCGTACACATCCTGATAGTGAGTCTGCAATACACTGTCTCCTACACAGCTCTTGTATCATGTTATGCATTTCTTTGTATTGTAACAGTTAATATTTCTTTTAGAAGTAATTGGAACGATGCTGTAGGTAAGATATTCAACAACAGTGTGTCTATTACGGCACCCACACACCACTTTAAAAACCATAAGACTTGGTTACCATGTGGTTATGAGAATGATGGTTGTTGCGTAACATTTCAGGTACAAACAACAATCCATTTTCTTGGACAGTTCTTCTTGACTCTTTAATAGTGAGCGATGATCTGGTCACATCGTCTCTACGCAAGGATACGTCACCTCTGTTATTGCTGTCGTTTGCTGACACCTCATTTGTCACTTTATCGTCTTGGTTACAATAATATTTTCCAGATCACCTTGAATGTTATAAAGAAAATATAATGAAACAGGTCTTTAGAACAGTGACAAAACATCATCTTTGTACAAACTGTTCCTTCAAACACTACACAATTTCTAAGTTTTGTGTCAATATCATGTCACGCGCATCACCTCACAGCTTTAATGAGCCAGGCAGGAAGGGATATCAGTGTGTTACAGAGTCATTACACCACCACACACTGAGGCTTCATATGACTCATTCTGCGACACATTCATCATTAACCTCCTTCCTGTCTTGCTTGAAGCGACATCAAGATAATAACCTGCCTTGTCTGGCTGCCTCCACTTGGCTGATGGTCTTCTCTCGCTGCTCACTGGAACACTCAGCTCTACTCCAGTGCTTGCTGAGGGAAGAACACAAAGCAAAGTTATTATCACTTCTAACTATGTGTATAACGTAGTTTGTTATTGTGACACACGAGTCAAACAAAACCAATCATTACCTTGCAACGATTTTTTACCTTTTAGAAAATGTCAGAAGAAAATAACTCCCCAAATAATTGCCCATTCATGAAAACTCATCTATTTCTACTTCTTTCAATTGGCAAGATTCTGTAAAGATTCATACAGACACTCTGGGTATAAGGTTTACTATTGAAATGCGGGATATAAACTCTCTACTCTCTACACACTCTCTCTCTCTCTCTCTCTCTCTCTCTCTCTCTCTCTCTCTCTCTCTCTCTCTCTCTCTCTCTCTCTCTCTCTCTCTCTCTCTCTCTCTCTCTCTCTCTCTCTCTCTCTCTCTCTCTCTCTCTCTCTCTCTCTTACTCTTCAATCACATCCTGTTAAGTAACATGGCAGGTTACAACGAGCCTCTGCCAGCCAAGGAGGCAGCAGGTCCCGGAGAAGGCTTTGTAGCGCGGAGTTCAATGGAGCTGTGAGTTACGTAAGGCAATCATTCCTTATTCAAATTAAAAGTGACGTGTGAACTAACTCTGATTATCTTATATGTATAATATATGATGAACATTTAGCATACAACTACATTTTAATATTCATCGATAAATTTAAAACTATGGTTTTAAACACGAACATACGAACATTTTTTCTGGCAGACTTGGCAACAATAAGGC
>JAXIVD010005121.1:17500-22500 GCA_036785275.1 Cancer borealis | reverse complement strand
AGAAGCAGAGCAGGGGATGTCTTTCTCGCACGTAATTTATGTCGCCTGGCACATGATCGTTACAGGAATGGCACGGATATTCACTTGCTTTCATGCCCTCGTAAATACTTGCTATTAGGCTGAGTTACGCAACTTCGCCTCTAACGCATCATTACTATGGGTTATCTGTGTCATATCATACGCAAGATGAGGGAAGGAGTTTTAAGGAGATATGTTTAGTGTCATAGACGGCAGGGAGGAACACGTGTTACTTACCTAATATTCGCACCAGAAGTTTATGTTTATGATACGATTGGATATTTGCTTGTTAATTTATTTCAATATATTCCTGATCCTTATAAACTTTCTGAGTGTTGTTAGTATTCCTGAATTATTTTTCTCATCTTGGTATTTCCCTTTACTTACATGTTCTTAGTTTTAACAACAGGATATCAAGTACATTTTTAATTTAGTGAATCTGTGGACTTTCTGCAACTCGATAAACATTTCAACAGCTTTCATTTCCTGTTCGTTCCTTGAGAATATATAAAACATTAGAGAGAATCATCTTGCTTATTTTCTAGCACATATTTGTACTAATGCAAGAGACCTTTGCGAGAAACCTGAAGGTCACAGACTATTTTTAGAGAGCGTTTGAGAACAGACAAATACCCCCATGTAGCTGTATTGGTCCATTGCAAGGGAAACAGCTGAAATATATAGGGTAATATGCGATAATAAAGTAAATGGGCGGGATGGTCAGCTATGCGTAACATTTTCATTAGTTGATTAATTTGCAATCTACCATTTTACGTGCAACTACCCACGAGGTCATGTATTTATAAGAGTAAAGCTGACAGACCAAGTGCATCTCATTTTCACACAACAGCAACACACAACTATAGAACATTTCCTTTCAAATGTATGGCGGAAAGAAGAAAAACAAAGAAATCTAAAAGCATTGCCGCTCAGAGTCATTTGCTATGAAACTAACTGAGCTGGAAGAACAAAAAAGACAAAAATGATCCTATGAGCAGCCAGCGTCCATTAGTTAATTTCCTGAAGCACCAGAGCCACGTGTAGACTCATGATTTGATGTCTTCACGGGGAGTAGCGACGCGTTTTTGTGATAGTTTACTTTACCTGTTGGTGTCGAGGAGAGGTAAAGTTACTCAAAGTTAAGGCAGCAGTTATTACAGTGGTCAAACTTTTTTTAATTTCAACCAGCAAGTGAATGAAAATACAAACAAACACACACCCACACCCACACCCACACACACACACACACACACACACACACACACACACACACACGCACACACACACACACACATACACACACACACACACACACACACCACCCAAACTCCTAAAAAAAGTTTACATCTCGTATAAACTAACCAATTTTCTGGGGGATTTGTTGGACCAATTCAAACGGTCTCAATTTATTCCCAAGAGCGAGGACTTAGGCATTCAGCGGCGGTCAGTGGCGGCGGTAGCGAGGCCACTTCTTTTCCCAGAATATACAAAACTTTGATTTTACTACTCTGCCTGATAGACGGGAAATTTATTTATTTTCATTCCAAACAACGTACATGTTAACTCTTAGGACGGTGATGCAATATTGCTAATGGAAGAAAAGGAATATACAGAACTTCCGTGTGTTGTTCTTTTTTGTGCTTCGTTAATTAATACAGTGAGAAGAATATTTCGCTCAAACGGTTCAAAAATATAGTGACGGCGAGGAAGGAGAACGTGAAATATAGCGACCCGTTACTTTTTGCAATGACGGCTGCCTGGGAGTGTGACAAGTGACAGACGTCCCGAGGGCAAGTTAACCTAATTTCCCATGAGTCAAGTCAAGCCACTGGACCCTCGGCAGCGCCTTGGCTTGGTTTAGTCACTCGGAATATGGACATCTGTCTTAGGGCCAAGAAATAATTATATCAGCTTTAATTGCTCTTAATTGCATCGAAAAGACACGTTCTGACAGTGTGTCCAGAATTTCATGAATCTAAAGAGAGAGAGAGAGAGAGAGAGAGAGAGAGAGAGAGAGAGAGAGAGAGAGAGAGAGAGAGAGAGAGAGAGAGAGAGAGAGAGAGAGAGAGAGAGAGAGAGAGAGAGAGAGAGAGAGAGAGAGAGAGAGAGAGAGAGAGAGAGAGAGAGAGAGAGAGAGAGAGAGAGAGAGAGAGAGAGAGAGAGAGAGAGAGAGAGAGAGAGAGAAGAGAGAGAGAGAGAGAGAGAGAGAGAGAGAGAGAGCGAGAGCGAGAGCGAGAGCGAGAGAGCGGAGAGAGAGAGAGAGAGAGAGAGAGAGAGAGAGAGAGAGAGAGAGAGAGAGAGAGAGAGAGAGAGAGAGAGAGAGAGAGAGAGAGGTGAGCAAGATAGATAGACCTTTATCTAATATATCACGTACCCTTCTTATGGTAGACAAAAAACAGACAATTTTCTGAGCACAGACCACCACCAACCTAACCTAACCTAACCTAACCTAACCTAACCTAATACAGCCACCAATACCACACCCATTCACCTCCACAGCGTCCATTGTCCACCACCACCACCACCACTACCACCACCACCACCACCACTACCACCACCACCACCACCACCACCACCACTATTGCCACCATAACTGCATCCTCTCCATCACAATAGCTTCCGCCACCGCCGCTGTCTCCACCTCCACCACAAACACTAAAACCACACTGCACTTCCAAGGCTCACTGCATCCTTCCACCACCACTACCACCACCACCACCACCACCACTACCACCACCACCACCACCACTCATCACAATCACCACCAAAAACCACTTTCCAAATTGCCAAGGGTTGAGGCACGAAATTCACCAATCGACACACAAATATGGCTGAGAACCACAACTGAGGGTCAGCATTAATAGCAGGTATCATTCTAGCCGTCCTTGCCATAGGGATGAAGGGAAGAAGATAGAAGGCTGGGAGGAGATATCACACAGATGGGAAAAGATAGGAAGAGCGGAGGACAGATAATTAAGAGAATATATGAAGGTGACAGCAGGACGGAGAATGAAGAGGAAGAGACGTAGTATTTGTATTAGAAGGAGGAGGAGGAGGAGGAGGAGGAGGAGGAGGAGGAGGAGGAGAAAAAGAAGGACGACGACGACGACAAAGCCAAGGACAACGACGAAAAGGAGGAAGAAATTTAGTAATAATGTGAGGAAAAGGAAAAGCACAAGGAAAAAAAGGTAGTACAAGGACCAAGAGACCAAAGAGAATAATAAAGGAGAGAGAAAGGGTAGAAGCGAGGACTAAGTAAAGTTGAACGAACTACAGGAGGAGGAAAACGAATATGAGGAAAAGGAAAATAAGGGAAGGAAGAGGAGAATGAGAAGGAAGAAGAAGAGGAGGAGAGCAAAAAGAATAGAAGAAGAGTATTAGAAAAAGAACAAGAGAAGGAGGAGGAGAGAATGAGGTGGAGGATGATGCTGTAGTATGACAAAAGGACACACTATGAACAGGAAATAAGGGTGGGCGAGGAGGCCTTTATATACCTGCGTCTTTAGTTCGTGTACCTGACAGGGAAGGACACCCAGCTACGGCATGGAAGCAGGTATTGATTACATTATTAATCATTCCAAGTTCCACACCATCTCGCAAATTAATTTTTTTATCTAATGTGAAGCAATTATATTTTTTCGCTTTCTTTCCATACACTCTCTCTATATATGTCTCTCTACATCTACCTATCTATCTTTCTATTCATTTATCTATCAATCTATCTATCTTTATTTCATACTTGCCTCTTCTAGCTTTATGTTCTTTCTGACATCAATGTTCGTCATTCTATACATCCTCAAAGAGTTTCCGTCACATAACTTATCAAAGGTGAAAGTCTCTGATACGTAAATAAAACTTTGTGAAATAGTTTTTGTTTAGACAGCATAAAACTCTTTTCTAATTCAGTTGATGGTTTTTTTTTTTTTTTTTTTACTAATGCGGAAAGTACATCATAATTTTTTGTTTGTTCTTAATTCCAGTGTGTTATCCCGTCGTTAGATAACATTATTATGGTTTTTATTCCATGTACATATGCAGTTAAGGCGTATCTATAGATGTATATTTTGTGAATCCTTTGTAGTAACTCCTCTCCAGAGCACATTACCAGAACGAAGTAATCAACAGATATGAGGTTATTATGATATTTCTCCGTTTCTTTTTTTCCTCATTGTGTTTGCTGCTGTTGACCGTTTCAGATAATTTCGTTGCGGCTTTCTAATTCAGTCGCTTCATCATCGTTTTTTCAAAGAATTGTTTTTTATCACTATTTCTTCTTTTAATTTTTTTGTTTCATCATCGTTTTTTTCAAAGATTTTTTTTATACATAGTGATAGATTCTCAAAACATTATTGCGGATGTCACATTGCTTTATATTAAGACGCTCGTTGTTACTTGAAGAAAGTCACCACTATTATTTATTTGATTTTCATTTTCTTTCGTCCATTACGAGTAGTTATGAACATTTATCTTGGATCATTGAAGTAATTGTTCTGGTCTTCTCTCTTATTACTAGAATAATGGTTAGTTTCATGTTCATTTGGTTTTCCCTTTTTTTTATCGTATAATTTGAATGTCCTTTGTGTCACAACAGCTGGTCACTAATGGACTTGAAATGCATTCCCACACTATTGTTTTCCTACATTGGCTTTTAACTATTCTTGTGGTGTGGTACAGGTAATTTTTGGTCTTTTATAGCAAATTTACATATACATACACAGACAAAAACACACAAACGCATATACAACTACACACACACGCACACGCACACACACACGCACACACACACACACACACACACACACACACACACACACACACACACACACACACACACACACACACACACACACACACACACACACACACACACACACACACACACACACACACACACACACACACACACACACACATACACACAAGGGTAGGAGTTCCTTTTGGACTGCAAAATCAAAATCGTGACTTTGGTTCCTACCTGATTT
>JAXIVD010005121.1:7500-12500 GCA_036785275.1 Cancer borealis | reverse complement strand
ACGAGCCTCTCCTCAACCCTTGTAGATCGCCCCGCCTCGTGCGTCAGCAGAGACTGTGATCTATGTTAAGTGTCAGTCAAGTTAGGTGCAGAGGCCTTCAAAGTAAGTCACCCGGTTACGAGGCGAGAAGTTCTGACATGTCACAGTTTGTCACGTCTCCTTGCATGCGTCTTCATATAAAGTTGTTGTTCCTTCACTAATATCCTGATGATGCAAAGGGCTGTAAACTTGACGGTGTTCTTCATTACCTTACTTTATCAGAACACTTAATAGACTCCATCCATTTCAATTTAATTAATCTTATAAAAGTAATGGAAGGGAAGGGAATGATTGTATATTTCATAGTATGCAAAAAACTTTTATGAAAAACAGAAAGTGGCATCAATTTTACATTATTAGGGATTCTTTTGTCCTCTGGCATTCACTTTACAATCTTCTATACTTTAATACCAATATTATAATCCATCTATGTAAATAACTGGCTGATTACCTAAACACTTAACTACAAAAAAAATATATAAGATAGACACGATTTGCTTCTCACTTGGTAATTCCTTTTCTTCATATACATTAAAACTTCTTGAATGCTTGCAACATAAAGGTGCAAACGACCTAACTTTACGAAATGACTTACTGGTATATTTCATTCAAAACTTTAAAGAAATGTTGGATCAATTGAAAAGTAGGAATGGTTATGAGGATAAGAAGAGGGGGTTACAAAGATGATATGAGAGAGAGAGAGAGAAAGAGAGAGAGAGAGAGAGAGAGAGAGAGAGAGAGAGAGAGAGAGAGAGAGAGAGAGAGAGAGAGAGAGAGAGAGAGAGAGAGAGAGAGAGAGAGAGAGAGAGAGAGAGAGAGAGAGAGAGAGAGAGAGAGAGAGAGAGAGAGAGAGAGAGAGAGAGAGAGAGAGAGAGAGAGAGAGAGAGAGAGAGAGAGAGAGAGAGAGAGAGAGAGAGAGAGAGAGAGAGAGAGAGAGAGAGAGAATCTACGAATTAAATGATTCATGGTATTTAGTATTACGAAGTAATACTATAAGCTGGAACAAACTAGTTTACCTTAAAGATGTGATTACTCAAGTAGTTGCAATACTTTTATGTCGTCTGTCTATTCTCTATTACTCGTTCCCATTTAGATTTTTTCTTTCTTTTATCATCTGTATATTAAAAAAAAAAAAAAAAAAAAAAAAAAAAAAAAAAATATATATATATATATATATATATATATATATATATATATATATATATATATATATATATATATATATATATATATATATATATATATATATATATATGGTAAAACAATGGTAATCAAATGAATATGAAAAAAATCAAATGCGTTTTATCTCCCTGTATGAGAGCTGAAACGGCATATGAAACCACATTGTTAAATAAATATCTAGCAGCATTGTTACATTTTACGTTGTGAGTCATGAATTATATTTAGCTGCTGAACCACTTTTATTGATATTGCATTATCGAATGCAAACTAGTAAGTGTACGGCATGAGGTTGAACAATGTTAGATACTTGAAAAGAATAAAAAGAAGGATTAAGTAAGTATGCGATATACAGGACACATGATCGTGTTCTTCTTTAAGCTTCACGCACCTTAACGCCACGCACACTTCAAGATAGAAGAACTAGTCACAAGATAACAGCATATATAACAATTACGTATATAGACATACAATTATGAGCCGCATTTTGTATGTAAAGCAAAATAGTACATCAACTGCAAGTAATATTTATGTCAAGGCTGTTTGATAAGCATGCCTTAGTAATACTTCTAAACAACCATTTATACTCTAAGGCGAAACATTCTCCCCATTTTTTTATATATTTATGATGAAGAAGTTGAAATGTATCTTTAAGTTAACGGTCAGCAAGCCTAACAAGGGTGTAAACGTAAACCTGCACCAATACCTGTCCAATATACCTTTCAGTGTTTGATATGTATGCATGGAATCTTAACCAAGACAGAGACATTTGGGGTTTCAATTTATGCAAAACAACTTAACGCGAATAAACTACTTCTGACGGAAAACTATGATGGGCTGCCTCGGACTATGAAGCAAATATTCTGCTAGCATACAACAATCATCTCTTCGTGAATAATAATAATGATGCAATACATGAATGATTTTGAAGATTCATTGAAATGATTCAGAGTATGCGAAGTGGTTCTCATTGCAACAACCGGAGGAGTAATTCAATATTTGGTCATTTGTAGAAACTTGCGCTTGGGGAAAGTGGCACATTTTTCATAGTGTGCCATTTCGTAAGGATCTAGAAACACTGTACTTTTGGAACGCGATAATTGTGCTTTTTAAAGACGATTTGCATACTACAGTGCATGACAGTGAATCCTCATGGCTGGTTCCATCTTGCTGTTTTAAAAATGGCACTGCTACCATCATAAACATTATTTTAAAATTAAATGTCATCTGCTGATGTTGTTACTGCTATTGCTTCTACTGCTGGTAATTACCATCCCTCATACCAGACCATCAGTGTGCAGTGAGGTAGCCAGGTAGCCAGTGTGTAGCCCAGGTGAATAAGCTATGCACCTACTATGTTGTCAAGGCAGCAGCAGCGTGAATAGCAAATGTCACCGTGAGGTTAGTAGGTGTGCTGTAAAGGCAATATGTACCAAGAGAGTTGGAATTGTTTTGAGGCTTTAAAGCAGCAGATTTTCCGTGGTATTGTATAAACGAAATTATTTTGTTTCCACGAAGAGTTATTGGTGAAGGAGTAAGACGCTTAACGTTTCCTTGGAAGTGGCTGGGGCGCGGAGTGGTTGCATGTAGGAGTGTTGTATGTATGATTGTTGTATGTATGATTGTTGTATGTATGAGTGTTGAATGTATGAGTGTTGCATGCAGACTGCCACTACGCCTAAGTCCCGCCATCATAGAGTCTCTAAAGTGGACAGTTTGTTACTCATTCATCTAACTTTCCATTGCGACTTCAGACGAGTGGAGCAGCGACAGGTAACAACAAAGGCAGCACGTATCATTAACTAAAGGATGTCTGTTAGCTCACAGACTGGAGAATAATAATAATAATGGCAATAATGATAATGATGATGATAATAATAATAATAATAATAATAATAATAATAATAATAATAATAATAACAAGTTGAAAAAGATGATGACGATGATGATGATGATAAAGAAAATGAAGATGAATAAAAAAAATAGAATAATAGCAAGAGAGTTGATGAAATACTCCTTCTATTTCAATCTTCCTCTACATTAACAAGTCCTTGATATCCCGACACCAGATTTTTTTTTTCGCCACCAAAGGAGTTGACTTTAAACATACTGATGTGATATTATAAGGATGATTATTTTCATATATATATATATATATATATATATATATATATATATATATATATATATATATATATATATATATTTATATATATATATATATATATATATATATATATATATATTTATATATATATATATATATATATATATATATATATATATATATATATATATATATATATATATATATATATATATGAAAACGCCAACCTTTTCTATATTATATTTTACGTCTTCATATCCAGCTGATGAAAATATTACAATTCTTACCTTGAATAATAAATGAACATTTCAGCGACAGTGAGTATTAAAATTCAAGCTTCAATGGACAAAATGACAACAATGCAAGTTTTATTAGCAAATATCCTTTCAGAGATTTTGTAATATATTTCCTGCAAAGTTTACGCGCGATCCCACTCCTAAAGATTACATTTGTCTAATAACAAGAAGAGATCAAATATTGCCTCCGAGCATCATGTTTGTTTTCTCTACACACGAAGGTAGCATATTGACAACATTAGGTCGGGTTTGGTCTTATTAGACATCTTGAGCGGAAGTATAATTTCTCTTTCCATTAAAAATATTTATTGCAGTCAAGTTTCCATCATGTATCGTCATTCTTTTTTTTCTAGCTTCTTTAGTGTTAGTTATTCCATATAATGACTTTTGATTCTTTGAAATAGAACAAACAGAACATTTATATTACTCAAACAAAGCTTCTCTGTAATTCTTCAACCTCACATTAAGTCCAATAATGAAACACGACCTTTTACATCCGTCAACAAGGTGGCGATTAATATCATTTGCATTTTACATATATATTGTACTCACTCACCCACACCTGCACCCACCGACCCATCAACCCCTCCCCCCCCTCACCGAAGCAAGCTCGGATAACATCAGCAATCAAATCTTGACCAATTATCTAATTTTTATGACGATGGTACAGTCAAAGTGTAGAAGAGAAAATAAGATCCATTAATATACCCATTTAAACGTCCACATTCACCCATTCACACGCATTCTCGCACTTCTTTGTCTTTAAGCCTCTGTACAAAAGGAGAAGGAGCCTCCTCACCATACCACAGTGCGTCTTGCAGCATAACAGGACACAAAAAGCCTGGACAGCCT
This sequence comes from Cancer borealis, assembly GCA_036785275.1. Classification (NCBI taxonomy): domain Eukaryota; kingdom Metazoa; phylum Arthropoda; class Malacostraca; order Decapoda; family Cancridae; genus Cancer; species Cancer borealis. Next base: position 8,027 of record JAXIVD010005121.1, on the reverse strand, counting down.
CTACTCTATATTGAATTCTTATTATGAGATAATAAAGTAATGAAAGATATAAAAAATATGTAAAAGATTTAAATATAATTCATAAAATGTTTCATATACCACAAAGAAATACATATAACATTTTCGTTAAAAAGTCCTTGTCAGTCTTTGACTCTGATGGAGGGTTGGTGTATGGATTAACGTTATTATGTACTCTAATACTCCCAAATTACCATTTATTCTAAACTGGAAGTGACGGCAACGCTGCTCTTTTGCAGAGTGGCTGTGATACTCGGCGTGTTTCGCATTGCTGTGCGGACAACCTCGGAAAAAAAATAAATGTTGACTTGTTCCGTTGTCACATTTTTTTGTATTTGAATATTCCACACTTTTATCAAACTCCACAACGTAAATTTCGCAGGTGACACGCGTGCACTACTAGACTGTGTTGTAGGTATGACAATGGGACATGGAGACTGTAAAACTGCAATAGATGATATTATGTTCATAGCATTGCTAATATTATTTCGGTATCAAAATAACTTGTA
>JAXIVD010005120.1:2500-22500 GCA_036785275.1 Cancer borealis | reverse complement strand
AAACATGGAATAAATGAAGGAATAAAAAAGGAAGAAACTTGTGGGAAAAAATAAAAAAAACAAGTATAAATGAATATATAAGAATCCGAAAAGAAGAAGAAAGTAACTTTAAGAGAAATATATTAGAAATGTGTAAAAACGAACCAAAGCTTTTCTATAGATATATAAATGAAAATAAAAAAACAGGGAGGGAATAGATAAACTAAAACTAAAAGGCACTGTGTACGAAGATACATTTCAACAGGCTGAGGTGATGAATAAGTGCTTTCAGACTGTATTTACAAGATAAAGTGAATTTAGAATGAATAATAATATAGCAACGGAAAATCTAATAGAAATCAAAAAAGTTAACGTAAAAGAAGTAAAACAGCTGATGGAAAGCCAAGATGTCAGAAGAGCGCCGATTCGGTTTCAGATGGACTGTCAAATTGGATAATGAAAGAATGTAGTAACCAGCTAGCAGGAAAGCTACATAGTAATACATTGAATATACATAGTAATAATTGAAAGTTCACTAAAGGAGAGCAGAGTACCGCTAGATTAGAAAAGAACAAATATTGTGCCAATTCACAAAAGAGGAGATAAAGAAGAATCATTAAATACCAGTATCAATAACAAGCGTTGTGTCAAAAATTTGTGAAAATAGTGAAGGACAGATGGTTTAAGTTTTTGGTAGAGAAAAACACATTCTCAGTTGTTCAGTTTAGATTTAGAGGAGAAAGGTCTTGTATAACGAACTTCCAATCTGTTACTCAGGAGTGATTGATGTAACACAGGTAAGAGAGGGTGCTTTGATTGCATCTATTTGGACCTCAAGAAGGCTTTTGATAAGGTACCTCACGAGAGACTGCTCTGGAAAATAGAAAATGAAGGAGGATTGGAGGGTGGTTTGCTTGAATGGATGTAAGACATTTTGAGTAACAGGTAAATGAGAACAGTAATAAAAGATCAAGAAGTCAGAATGGTGCAGTGTGAAAAATGGAGTTCCTCAAGGATCAGTATTGGCCCCAGTGATGTTCTTGGTTTATGTAAATTATATGACAGAGGGATGAATAGTTACGTGAGTGTATTTGCAGATGATGCCCAATTACTAAGAAAAATACAAAGTAAAGAGGACTGCGAACATTTACAGAAGGATCTAGATAAGATTTACAGATCGAGTAAACCCTGTGACATCTGGTGGAAGACTCTGCATAGATATCCCCAATTGTTGGCGTATATGTAATATTCCAATACAATCAACCACTACATGTTGCTCAGTTTGAATTTGTCCACAAGGAACACAAACGTTCTTCAATTGGCAAGCGACCTCTGCTACGGCGATTCCATCACCGTTCCTCAACAGCGAGAGAGTAAGTACTTATTCTAAAACGTGTCCATGAGAGACTTTCTGTTACATTAATTTACAGTTTTGAATGATACACTTCATGTACAATAAAGTCAGGATTTATTGATTTATATAATTTAACTCTAATTGACTCTGATGTTGATATTCTATCTTTAATTTCCTCCATAGTAATGTGTACATCGTCATTTTCGCTGTTTAGCAAGTCTCTTATATACGGTGAAGTGTGACAGGCGCTACTTAGCGTAATGCGTATGGCATGAGCCAGATGATCATCAGCCATTCCCCTTGTGTCCCTCCACATTTCAGTGATAAACTTGCGCTGTTTATTCAGGATGAGGGCACGTAAAGGGGCATAGCCAAGCTCCGCTAGACACAGCTCGTTACAGGTTGTCTTCCTAACACCTAACAGCTGTTTGAAGCACCACTTGTATGATTTGTTGACAGGTTTCGTGTCGTCATTCAACCAAGACTCACATCTGTATAAAATTGTTGACATGAAAGTGACTTGAAAAACTTTATTTTGTAGCAGTAACCCTTGGCGCAGGCGCGTTTTCTCTTCACCTGCTATAAGGAAAATGTGCCGACGCAGCCATAACTAATGTAACATTATTTTCTGTATATTTTCATTATTTCATTGACTACATAATATATTCTTTATTCACGTTTTATATTTGTGCATATTATCATTTATTTAAGTACGATGCAAACTAATCTTCACCTTCAACTCGGCGCACACTGTCCCTAGACAGCGCGCATACACAACCACAAGTCCTTATTGTTAGAATTTTTATTTTGTATATATATATGTAAATATTTTCGATAGTAAACGGACAGTCTTGACCTGACCTTCACAGAGAGAGGACGCACGTCGCTCTCGCTCCCGAATCAGGTCAGGTTAGCCTAGGTGCGTGACCTTGCCGCGGCCCTGTGCACCCCCACACATGTGTGACCTTGCAGTGCAGTGTTAACTGTGAACCACCAAGATTATATTAACATGGCAACCAGTATGCCATTAGACTTCCCCGTGCATAGCGACAGTTCGGGGAAAAGGGCACGTGCGCTGTCTCCCTCATCTTCCCCCGAGAAACACGGGACACCACGGAAGGCGGCCCGCAGCTGCCAGCGTGACCTAATGGAGGACAGCAGCCACGACGAGGACGACTCGCCCACACCAGCCGCCAGTAACCGCCTGCCTGACATGCTGGAGGACGACACCGACGGCGCAGACTGTGATCTGTCCATCGCCAGCGACGAGGGGCAGCAGCAGCAGCAGGATGGTGACAGTGACCAGGGCCAGGAATGGACAACCGTCACCAGGGGCAGACACGCCCGCCACCAGCAGCCCCCGCGGCCCAAGTTCAAGCTGGGCAGCCAGGGGGACCATGGCAGCGCCTACCAAGCCATCACCGCCCTCGAGAATGTGCACCCAAGCCTGAAGATGGAGGTGAGGCCCAACCTACAGGGTGAGTACATCCTCACGCCCAAGGATGTAGACTCCGCGGCGCTCCTGTGCCACATGGCGGAGGAGGGGAGTAGGGTGCTCCTCCTTGACCCCAGTGAACGGAGGCGCAAGGTGCTGTTCGAGCGCTACCCGCTGGACTTCCCCCTCGATGCGGTAGAAGCGCACCCGCAAGTGGCCTCCGCCCAGCGTCTGCGCTCCTGGAGGGGCAAGTTGCCCACTAGGCAGGTGCTGCTTGTCTTTGTGGGGCCGCCGCCCGCCAAGCTGGACCTCGGCTGCTGGGGTAAGTACTCCCTGCGCCCCTACCAAGGAGAGCCTGTGAGGTGCTATAAGTGTCAGCGCTTCAACCACCTCCAGGCTCGATGTGCGCACACGGTCAGGTGTGGCGTGTGCAGCTTGCCCCACCCGACGGAGGAGTGCATCACCCGCCACAAGGCAAACGAGGCTACCACAGCCAAATGCCCCAACTGTAGGAAAAGCCACCACGCGTGGAACCCCCAGTGCCCTGAACGCCTCCGCAGGCTTCCCCGGCCCAACCGCCAGCAGCAGCATCCCCAGACGCTAGCAAGACGTCGACAACAACGCCGCCCCGAGGCACCACGCGAGCAACCACGGCAGCAGGCCGCCCACCAGCAACAGCACCAGCAGGCACAGCGGGACCAGCCGCAGGCCACGCAACAGCACCAGCTTCCACCACGCGGCCAGCCTCGGTCGAAGGCCCAGCAACAGCAGCGGTGGCAAGCCTTTGTTCCCGCCCCACCTCCAGTCAGGTCAGCGTGGGTCCAGGCGCGGCCGTCCCCAGACCCTGACCCCTCATCCCAGCCGGCGCCAAGGCCGGAAGGGAGGATTAGCGAGCCGGCCCCCAGGGACCACACCCAGGTGAGAAGCGGGGAAACACAGATGCGCCGAGCAGCCATGGAGACAGACATCCCTGCCCCCCCAGCAAACCCTCCCACCCACCAGAGCGGAGCCACGCCCCACCAGCCACACTGCCCCCGTGGCCCCGTGACGACGGCGAGGAGGAGGGACATGGCCCCGAGTGACCCTCTCCACGGCGTGCCTATCACCCTCAGCGAGGAGACTCGAGTGGTGGTGAATTGCATCATGGCGCGGATGATGCAGCTGCTGGCGAAGCTGCTCGACCGCCCTGACCACGCCCCCGCCAGGCTGGAGGACCTGAACGCTCTCCTCCGCCAGGAAACGGTCACCGCCATCTCCGAGAGCGGTCTCCAGCCACCACCCAACCCGAAGGATCCACGCCAGCGTTCCCTCCACCCAGTCGCCTCCCACCACCAAGATGGAGAGCAGGCATGCTGAAGTCACCACCCACCATCCTCCGGAGTGCACCTCCGCCCCGCTGACCACGCCTCACTACGGGTGCTCCGGGCGGCATCTCCGCCCCGCTGATCACGACACAACAGCTGTCCGCCACAGCACAGAGGACGGCGAGCACCAGTCCTCGCAACGCCACCGGCGGGCTGATGCCCGCTTTGTGTATTTGATGTATATGTATATTGTTTAATTATGTATATACTGTATATTTTTTTAACACAATAAACCTTTAAATCGTAAATCGTGAAGACGGGTGGTGAGGACCGCCACCACCCACCAGTAACAGACAAGCCACGCGCGGGACACACCGCCGTGTCTTGACTCACTACTACACCGGCGGGCTCCCCGCTTTGTGTAACATGTACATTTGTATATATGTGCCATGTATAAGTGTACATTATTACATAATAAAACTTTAAATCAAATCATAGTAAACGGAGACTGAGCCCAGACACGGTACTGTGTACACGTTGTCCTGCTGCTGTTGTCTTTCACCTTCGGGTGTTTAATATATTTTGACGGCCCATCAGGTCTAGGTTAGCTAAATAAATATAGGTGTCCCTCTACCCATGTACTGAGTTTTGTTACCTCATTGTCCTCACCTTAGTGACAACAGTAAGTGTCTGTTGTCAGGTTGTCAGATTGTCCTTCCTCTCTCACCTACGGAGTGTCCGCCTCAGTGAGCGTGCTTTTGGGGTGAATTAATACCGATCGGCCCCCCTACAGTGGTGTGGCAAGACAATCTGATGCTAGGAAACTCCTCCCTGGTGTCCTTCCGCTTGTGTCCCGCTTCCCTCCTGTAGGAGGGGGGTGTACCCCATGGCTGAGGCCGCCTCCCCCCCTCCCCCCTCCAGGGGGAGGGAGGGTCCTGACCGACCACCCCCGACAACCACACGGCCCATCTCCTATGACCAAGCAACATTTGTGACACTTAAATCAAAGACCCAGACCCGCCTTTCTACTGTAAATTCCTTTATAATAAAAAAAGTTATTGATGTAAACATTGGTACTGTTGCCAATGTAAAAAAACTTGCAAGCGGAGATCTACTAATAGAAAAATTCAACTCAAAACAAGTCAGTTCCCTAATGAAGCTACGACGCATGCATGATATTGAGATTGAAGCTTCGATCCCAGTATCCATGAACTCGTGTCGGGGGGTTGCCTCCCATCGCGATTTTGTGGATATGACGGAAGACGAAATCGTTGATAACATGTATGATCAGGGCGTCATTGGGGCTCGTAAGATCACTAAATTCGTTGACGGCGCGAGAAGGAACACTGCTTCAGTCACTTTAACTTTTGCTGTTGCCAAGTTGCCTGATAGAGTGGATGTAGGATACGAGCGGGTTCCCGTTCGTCCCTATATTCCAAACCCTCTTCGGTGCTTTAAATGTCAACTCTATGGACACCACGGAAATGCTTGTCGTTCGGTTCACTCTTTTTGTGGTAAGGTTGCTAGCGAGGGTCATTCGTCGGAACAGTGTTTGTCACTGGTAGAAAAGTGTCGTAACTGTTCAGAAGCTCACTCTACTTTCTCGCGGGATTGTCCTGCTTGGAAGCTGGAGAAAGAGGTCTGTACCGTTAAGGCAGTCGAAGGCATCTCGTACTTTGACGCGAGGAAGCGAGTGAAGGAGGCGTACAGATGCGTCCAGTGATGAAGTCTGTTTCGATTCAGACTGAGCCTCTGCTGGCTGCACCTGCCCAAGCTGTTTCTCTCACTAAAAGTACCTCATCCACTCCTCCAACACCTACTACCAGAAAAACCACCACACCTGCCTCTTCCTCCTCCCCCTCCTCTTCCTCCACCTCCACCTCCACCTCCAGCTCCATCTCTACCTCCTCCTCCACTAAAACCAAATATGCCTCTGCTGTCTCTACCACTCCACCAAAGAAAGAAAAGAACGACAAGGATAATAATAAATGTAATTACACAAAATTAGAGCGCAATTCCTCCTCTCATGTCATCCCAGTCATCGCCATCGAGGAGGGGCTCTCACGCTCGCTCCCTCTCGGTCAGCTCCGGGGAGTTAACTATTGATGAACCGATGCAGATCTCCTCTTGCAAGGGCCGAGAGAGGTCCCCGGCTAGCGCCTCCGAGCGCAAAAAAACTAAGAAACACGGCCGCTCCCATAACTCTTAAACCATTACGTTCAACGTTTTACAGTGGAACTGTAGAAGTATTCGGAATAAACTTCCATATTTGTCACTTTTAGTGAACTTACACAGGCCGTCCGTTATTTGCCTACAAGAGACGATGCTGGAGGATCATCCTGATCCTTCAGTACTAAAACACTACCATGCGTACAGAAGACACGACGGTCACGGCGTGGCCGTATACACACATAAAACACTACCACACACAGAAGTGACGTTGGATACCACTCTGGAGGCAGTCGCGTGCAGAGTGAAATTCAATGGTACGTATCTGGCTATCTGTTCTCTCTACTTGCCTCCCAATACGCCTATTGCTGATGATGACTTAAGATCGTTATTTCGCCAGCTTCCAGGCAACAAGCTGATTTTGGGCGACTTTAACGCCCATCATCAGCAATGGGGCAGTGAGAGGTCAAGTGTACGTGGGGAACAGATCGTTAACATTCTCCTACAGACAAACCTCTGTCTTCTGAACAATGGTTATGCGACTCGTGTAGACGATCGGACAGGTAACGCGACTGCCATTGACTTGTCATTGGCCTCGCCAAATATGTTCTCTGACTTCTCTTGGGAGGTCAGCGACGACGCACACGGAAGTGACCACCTACCAATCTGCATTTCTTACGCACACGACGTTGCCTCTACCCCTCCTCCACCTAAATTTAATTTTAAGAAAGCAGATTGGGCAAACTTCCGTGTGATCGCCGATATGGATATATCTGGTGAGGACACTGACACAATGGTTAGCAACGCAACACAATCCATTTTACACGCCGCTGGGGCATGTATTCCGAAACCTTCTACAATTCACACAAAGCATGGAGTTCCATGGTGGACAACGGATTGCCGACAAGCACTTCGTGAGCGTAATAGGCGATACAGGTATTTCAGCCAGCAGCCCAGTCAAGCTAATTTCATGGCCTATAAAAAGGCAAGGGCTCAGGCAAGGAAAGTCATCCTTCAAGCTAAGAGGGGCTCTTTCAGAGAGTTCACGTCATCAGTAAGCCGTACAACCCCGCTAGGACAGGTATGGAACACAGTCCATGTCCTTAGCGGGAAAAAAACAACCACTCCGATAACCACACTCATCACCAACGGGGATGTTACAGACACCCCCCCAGCTATTGCCAACACCTTAGCCCGGCAGTTTGAACAGGCGAGTAGCTCCGCCTCGTTCCACCCTGCCTTCCTTCCCCGGAAGGAGGCAGCAGAACAAACAGTCCCAAACTTTGCCACAGGAGGCGTAAACACTGATTACAACTCAGAGTTTACGCCGGATGAACTCCTCCTTGCCCTGAAATCCTGTAAAGGCTCCAGTCCTGGTCCTGATCAAATATCATACAGCATGCTCCAACATCTCGGCCCTAGTTCACTTACTAAATTACTCTCCCTTTATAATAGAATCTGGACCACTCATACCTTCCCCCAATCTTGGCACTTTGTTCACGTTATCCCAATACCCAAAAAGACTGGTCGCCTTACGGACCCCAGTGCGTTTCGCCCTATCGCGCTCACGAGCTGTCTCTGGAACGCATGATTAACAAAAGGCTATTTTTTGTTTTAGAAGCAAAAGGTGTGTTAAGTGGTTAACAATCGGGTTTTCGTAAATACCGAAGCACGATGGACCATTTAATGCACCTGCAGCATTGCATTTAAGAGGCTTTCGCCAAAAAAGAATTCATGATAGGAGTGTTCTTGGACATTCACAAAGCCTTCGACATGACATGGCGACACGGTATCCTCATGAAACTCCATGCTCACGGTTTAAGAGGTAACTTGCCTATTTTTGTTCATAATTTCTTACAGGACAGAACTTTCTCTGTCAAGCTTCCCGGTAACGTATTCTCGGACATTTATGTCCAGGAAAATGGGGTGCCACATGGTATTGTTCTTAGTCCTACTTTATTTTGTGTTATGATTAAGGATATTCTGTCATCAACTCCTGTCCCAAGAAATCTTAAATACTCGCTCTATGCTGACGACTGTGCGTTATGGCATTCGTCGCCAAATGCGCAGTTCTCGGCTGGACGGATTCAAATTGCTCTTGACTCCGTCCAACAGTGGGCCTCTCTGTGCTCTGTGGGGATTTAAGTTTTCTGTTCCAAAGTATATCGGTGTAGTTTTCACTCAACGTAAAATTCCCGCTTTGCATATTTCTCTTCAAGGTCAGCCGATACCGTTTCAAAATTCAGTTAAGTTCTTGGGTCTGCATTTTGACAGCAGACTCAATTGGAAAACACACATAAATAATTTACTAGTTCGTTGCCATAAAAAAATCAATGTCCTAAAATACCTATCAGGTACTTCTTGGGGAGCAGACAGAAAATCTTTATCAATGGTGTACAAGTCCTTAATTCGTTCTCACTTAGACTATGGCTCACCGGTGTATGGGTCTGCGTCGGACGCAACACTGAGGAGGCTGGATGTATTTCAGAATGCATGTCTGCGAATGTGTCTTGGAGCCCTACGGTGTACACGCGTGGGGCGTTTGGAGGTTGAGGCCAATATACCACCACTAAGTGTGCGACGGGACGGCCTATTACTGGCATACGGCCTGTCAACGGCCCGAAAGACTCCACTCGGTCTCATGGCAGCTACTGTAATTAAGCAGCACCACCATCTCCACACTGGTCGACACCGTCCACTAGCTGTCCGCCTTCACACTTTATGCCAGAAGTGTGAAGTGGACCTTGACGGTGTTGATCAGCTTGTGCAACAAACAAAAGCCCCTTGGGAGCCCAATGCCAACATTAATATTAAATGGCTACCCACCCACAAGCCTGCCATGACCGAAGTGGAGATAGGCTATCATTTCCAGGCTCTCGTCGCTAGCCTCCCTCCCTCGCTCCATCTGTACACTGACGGCTCCAAGTCGAGTGAATGTGTGGGTGCTAGTGTTTGGTCGCGTGAATGTGCCCTCAGGTTCCGACTACCTTCCCATAAATCGGTGTTTTACTCAGAACTTTTTGCGATTGATAAAGCCATAGACTATGCACTAAATACAAATCATAACGTAATTGTCATTTTCACGGACTCTATGTCAGCCCTTCAGGCGATAGAGTCAGGGCGCACGGATGCCAATGAAATCCAAGGCAATATCATTAATAATCTAAATTCACGCCGTAAGTCTTTCTCTTTGTTTTGGGTGCCTGGTAATTCGCGTATTTACGGGAATGAGCAGGCTGACATGCTGGCTAGGTCCGCTGCAGAGCTCGAGGGAGCGTGGAACCTCCGCCCAAATCTGCAGTCATGTCTCTCGGCTGCAAAATCATCAGTTTACCTCCTGTGGCAAAGTCACTGGGACAACCTCCATCTTCCCACTGTAAAAACCATCCTAGGCGAGTGGGCTTCCTCCAACCGCCCCACAAGGCGTCAGGAGGTGGTCCTCGGACGCCTCAGGATGGGCTGCACCCTACCCACCCACATGCTCCCCTACATCGCCCACGCCTTCCCACCCCAATGCATCACCTGCCACACTACCCTCTCTATCGACCACATCCTGCTTCACTGTGTGCGTTATCGGGAGGCGCGACGGTCCCTCGCAGCTTGCTGTGAGGCCCGCCGCCTTCCGATGACGCAGACCACCCTTCTGGGTGACCAGCATCCGGATGTGGTCGATAACCTGATGATTTTCTTGCCGAGACCAATTTAATCAAAGAGTTATGACCTACTTGTATATTCCAATGCTTTATATTATTGTACCACCTTGTATATTCTGCACTTTCTCTTAATATAAATATGTTTTGATATGAATGAGAGTATGTATTATATGTCTGGCGTGAATGTCAATTATTCCCCATGTTATTGTAAATACGTATTCGTACGTATCCTCCCCCATTATCTATATGTACTGTTTTTGTCCCTCACCTCCCCTGACTAATGACTTTAGTTTTTGCCTTAGGTTCAGGCTCCCAAGTATGAATGTGTGTGCATGATGCGTGTCTGAAATTGTATGAATGTATTTCTATGTATAAAAATATAAAATGAATAAAAAATATATAATTAAATAAATTAAAGGGAACAAAATTTAATAAATAAAAAAAAAAAAAAAAAAAAAAAAACTAAATAAATTAATTAATTAAAAAAAAAATTCTTTTTAAATAAAATAAGTAAAACTTAAATTTATATGGCCTAATAGCCTATCCCATGGCTGATGGCCAAAAAAAAAAAAGAAAAAAAAATAGTAAACGACTGAGCCCAGACACGGTACTGTGTACACGTGGTCCTGCTGCTGTTGTCTTTCACCTTCGGTTGGTTAACATATTTTGACGGCCCCTCAGGTCTAGGTTAGTTGAATAAATATAGGTGTCCCTCTACCCATGTACTGAGTTTTGCTACTTCATTGTCCTCACCTTAGTGACAACAGTAAGTGTCTGTTGTCAGGTTGTCAGATTGTCCTTCCTCTCACACCTACGGAGTGTCCGCCTCAGCGAGCGTGCTTTTGGGGTGAATTAACACCCTAGAGTGGTTTGGCAAGACAATCTGATGCTAAGAAACTCCTCCTTGGCGTCCTCCTGCTTGTGTCCCGCTCCCCTCCTGTAGGAAGGGGGTGTACCTCATGGCTGACGCTGCTTCCCCCCCTCCCCCCTCTAGGGGGAGGGAGGGTCCAGACCGACCACCCCTAACGAACACACGGCCCATCTCCTATGACAAAGCTACATATGTGACTCTTAAATCTAAGACCCAGACCCGCTTATCCACTGTAAATTCTTTCATAATAAAAAAGGTTATTGATGTAAACATTGGTACTGTTGGCAATGTAAAAAAACTTGCAAGCGGAGATCTACTAATTGAAACATTTAACGCAAAACAAGTAAGTTCCCTAATGAAGCTACAACGCATGCATGATATTGAGATTGAAGCTTCGATCCGAGTATCCATGAACTCGTGTCGGGGGGTTGCCTCCCATCGCGATTTTGTGGATATGACGGAAGACGAAATCGTTGATAACATGTATGATCAGGGCGTCATTGGGGCTCGTAAGATCACTAAATTCGTTGACGGTGCGAGAAGGAACACTGCTTCAGTCACTTTAACGTTTGCTGTTGCCAAGTTACCTGATAGAGTGGATGTAGGATACGAGCGGGTTCCCGTTCGTCCCTATATTCCAAACCCTCTTCGGTGCTTTAAATGTCAATTCTATGGACACCACGGAAATGCTTGTCGTTCGGTTCACTCTTTTTGTGGTAAGTGTGCTAGCGAGGGTCATTCGTCGGAACAGTGTTTGTCACTGGTAGAAAAGTGTCGTAACTGTTCAGAAGCTCACTCTACTTTCTCGCGGGATTGTCCTGCTTGGAAGCTGGAGAAAGAGGTCTGTACCGTTAAGGCAGTCGAAGGCATCTCGTACTTTGACGCGAGGAAGCGAGTGAAGGAGGCGCACGTCGCGCCTTCTCCAGGCGTTTCATACGCGGCAAGCGTACAGATGCGTCCAGTGATGAAGTCTGTTTCGATTCAGACTGAGCCTCTGCCGGCTGCACCTGCCCAAGCTGTTTCTCTTACTACGAATACTTCATCTACTCCTCCAACACCTACTATCATGAAAACAACCACACCTGCCTCTTCCTCCTCCCCCTCCTCCTCCTCCACCTCCTCCTCCACCTCCACCTCTACCTCCTCCTCCTCCTCCTCCTCCACTAAAACCAAATATGCCTCTGCTGTCTCTACCACTCCACCTAAGAAGACAGAAAAGAATGACAAGGATAACATTAAATGTAATTACACAAGATTAGAGCGCAATTCCTCCTCTCATGTCATCCCAGCTCCCGCGCCATCGAGGAGGGGCTCTCACCCTCGCTCCCTCTCGACCAGCTCCGGGGAGTTAACTATTGATGAACCGATGCAGATCTCCTCTTGCAAGGGCCGAAAGAGGTCCCCGGCTAGCGCTTCCGAGCGCAAAAAAACAAAGAAACACAGCCGCCTCCATCGTAACTTTTAAACCATTACGTTCAACGTTTTACAGTGGAACTGTAGAAGTATTCGGAATAAACTTCCCTATATGTCACTTTTAGTGAATTTACACAGGCCGTCCGTTATTTGCCTACAAGAGACGATGCTGGAGGATCATCCTGATCCTTCAGTACTAAAACACTACCATGCGTACAGAAGACACGACGGTCACGGCGTGGCCGTATACACACATAAAACACTACCACACACAGAAGTGACGTTGGATACCACTCTGGAGGCAGTCGCGTGTAGAGTGAAATTCAATGGTACGTATCTGGCTATCTGTTCTCTCTACTTGCCTCCCAATACGCCTATTCCTGATGATGACTTAAGGTCGTTATTTCACCAGCTTCCAGGCAACAAGCTGATTTTGGGCGACTTTAACGCTCATCATCAGCAATGGGGCAGTGAGAGGTCAAGTGTACGTGGGGAACAGATCGTTAACATTCTCCTACAGACAAACCTCTGTCTTCTGAACAATGGTTATGCGACTCGTGTAGACGATCGGATAGGTAACGCGACTGCCATTGACTTGTCATTGGCCTCGCCAAATATGTTCTCTGACTTCTTTTGGGAGGTCAGCGACGACGCACACGGAAATGACCACCTACCAATCTGCATTTCTTACGCACACGACGTTGCCTCTACCCCTCCTCCACCTAAATTTAATTTTAAGAAAGCAGATTGGGCAACCTTCCGTGTGATCGCCGATGTGGATATATATGGCGAGGACACTGACACAATGATTAGCAACGCAATACAATCCATTTTACACCCGCAAAGGCATGTATTCCGAAAACTTCTACAATTCACACAAAGCATGGAGTTCCATGGTGGACAACGGATTGCCGACAAGCACTTCGTGAGCGTAATAGGCGATACAGGTATTTCAGCCAGCAGCCCAGTCAAGCTAATTTCATGGCCTATAAAAAGGCAAGGGCTCAGGCAAGGAAAGTCATCCTTCAAGCTAAGAGGGGCTCTTTCAGAGAGTTCACATCATCGGTATGCCGTACAACCCCGCTAGGACAGGTATGGAACACAGTCCATATCCTTAGCGGGAAAAAAAAACAACCACTCCAATAACCACATTCATCACCAACGGGGATGTTTCAGACACCTCCCCAGCTATTGCCAACGTACTAGCCCGGCAGTTTGAACAGGCGAGTAGCTCCGCCTCGTTCCACCCTGCCTTCCTTCCCCGGAAGGAGGCAGCAAAACAAACAGTCCCAAACTTTGCCACAGGAGGCGTAAAAACTGATTACAACTCAGAGTTTACGCCGGATGAACTCCTCCTTGCCCTGAAATTCTGTAAAGGCTCCAGTCCTGGTCCAGATCAAATATCAAACAGCATGCTCCAACATCTCGGCCTTAGTTCACTTACTAAATTACTCTCCCTTTATAATAGAATCTGGACCACTCATACCTTCCCCCAATCTTGGCACTTTGTTCACGTTATCCCTATACCCAAAAAGCCTTACGGACCCCAGTGCGTTTCGCTCTATTGCGCTCACGAGCTGTCTCCGTAAGGTCATGGAACGCATGATCAACAAAAGGCTGCTTTTTGTTTTAGAAGCAAAAGGTGTGTTAAGTGATCAACAATCGGGCTTTCGGAAATACCGAAGCACGATGGACCATTTAATGCACCTGGAGCATTGCATTTCAGAGGCTTTCGCCAAAAAAGAATTCATGATAGGAGTGTTCTTGGACATTCACAAAACCTTCGACATGACATGGAGACACGGTATCCTCATGAAACTCCATGCTCACGGTTTAAGAGGTAACTTGCCTATTTTTGTTCATAATTTCTTACAGGACAGAACTTCTCTGTCAAGCTTCCCGGTAACGTATTCTCGGACATTTATGTCCAGGAAAATTGGGTGCCACAGGATAGTGTTCTTAGTCCTACATTATTTACATAATTTACTAGTTCGTTGCCATAAAAAAATCAATGTCCTAAAATACCTATCAGGTACTTCTTGGGGAGCAGACAGAAAATCTTTATTAATGGTGTACAAGTCCTTAATTCGTTCTCACTTAGACTATGGCTCACCGGTGTATAGGTCTGCGTCGGACGCAACACTGAGGAGGCTGGATGTATTTCAGAATGCATGTCTGCGAATGTGTCTTGGCAAGCCCTACGGTGTACACGCGTGGGGCGTTTGGAGGTTGAGGCCAATATACCACCACTAAGTGTGCGACGGGACGGCCTATTACTGGCATACGGCCTGTCAACGGCCCGGAAGACTCCATTCGGTCTCATGACAGCTACTGTAATTAAGCAGCACCACCATCTCCACACTGGTCGACACCGTCCACTAGCTGTCCGCCTTCACACTTTATGCCAGAAGTGTGAAGTGGACCTTGACGGTGTTGACCAGCCTGTGCAACAAACAAAAGCCCCTTGGGAGCCCAATGCCAACATTAATACAAGATGGCTACCCGCCCACAAGCCTGCCATGACCGAAGTGGAGATAGGCTATCACTTCCGGGCTCTCGTCGCTAGCCTCCCTCCCTCGCTCCACCTGTACACTGACGGCTCCAAGTCGAGTGAATGTGTGGGTGCTAGTGTTTGGTCGCGTGAATGTGCCCTCAGGTTCCGACTACCTTCCCATACATCGGTGTTTTCCTCAGAACTTTTTGCGATTGATAAAGCCATAGACTATGCACTAAATTCAAATCATAACGTAATTGTCATTTTCACGGACTTTATGTCAGCCCTTCAGGCGATAGAGTCAGGGCGTACGGATGCCAATGAAATCCAAGGCAATATCATTAATAAGCTAAATTTATGCCGTAAATCTTTCTCTTTGTTTTGGGTGCCTGGTCATTTGCGTATTTACGGGAATGAGCAGGCTGACATGCTGGCTAGGTCCGCTGCAGAGCTCGAGGGAGCGTGGAACCTCCGTCGCGATCTGCAGTCATGTCTCTCGGCTGCAAAATCATCAGTTTATCTCCTGTGGCAAAGTCACTGGGACAACCTCCATCTTACCACAGTAAAACCCATCCTGGGCGAGTGGGCTTCCTCCAACCGCCCCACAAGGCGTCAGGAGATGGTCCTCGGACGCCTGAGGATGGGCTGCATCCTACCCACCCACATGCTCCCCTACATCGCCCACGCCTTCCCACCCCAATGCATCACCTGCCACACTACCCTCTCTATCGACCACATCCTGCTTCACTGTGTGCGTTATCGGGAGGCGCGACGGTCCCTCGCAGCCTGCTGTGAGGCCCGCCGCCTTCCGATGACGCAGACCACCCTTCTGGGTGACCAGCATCCGGATGTGGTCGATAACCTGATGATTTTCCTGGCCGAGACCAACTTAATCAAAGAGTTATGACTTACTTGTATATTCCAATGTTTTTCTTTTTTATTATTGACACTTTGTATATACTACACTTTCTCTTATTATAAATATGTTTTGAATGAATGATTATGTGTCTAGCGTGAATGTCATTCACTACTCCCCATGGTTATTGTAAATACGTATTCGTACGTATCCTCCCCCATTGTATGTATGTATAATTTTTGTCCCCCACTTCCCCTGACTAATGACTTTAGTTTTTGCCTTAGGTTCAGGCTCCCAAGTATGAATGTGTATGCATGATGCGTGACTGGAATTGAATGAATGTATTTTTTTTTCTATGTACAAAATATAAAATTAATAAAAAAAACAAAAAACAAAAAACAAACAAACAAACAAACAAACAAACAAACAAACAAACAAACAAAAAACAAACAAACAAACAAACAAACAAACAAATATGTAAATAAATTAAAGGGGAAAAAAAAAGATAAATAAAAAAAAAAAAATAAAAAAAAATAATACTAAAAATAAAACAAGTTCAAAACTTAACTTATATGGCCTAATAGCCTATGCCATGGCTGATGGCCAAAAAAAAAAAAAAAAAAAAAAAGAAGATAGTAAACAACCTCAGCTGGAAAGTTTTCCTCTCTCTAATCGACCAACTAGCATCCCAGTCACTCCACTGGGCACCACGGTTATAACATATGACATAAAAAGGAGCATCGTTGTTTTTACTGACAAATGACATAAACTTAAGTGCATGACACAACTTACTCTGTGCGTAAAGCTTAATGGCTGTACATGTTGAGCCATCGGCAACAATAGACATGTCTAAACATACGTAGTGTTCACACGCACTCACACTCATATCGTCAACATGCATGACTTCCCTGTCTGCATCATTCTCGTTTACCACAAAAAATTGGTTTTGTTTTCGTTAATTTTCATCCAATGTGATGCTCAGAACTGATTTAAAAGGATAATTTTACTTACCATGTTTTCTCTACTTATGTATAAGAGCACGGTGTCATCCGTGAGGACGAGCAGATGCAGCCATGCAAGGAAGCCATCCATGCCACAGTTATGTTTGATTAACCTTATAAAGTCATTCAAAAATACTATAAATAAAAGACCGGATGTTGGTGATCCCTGACGCACGCCATCAGTAGCTGTGATAATTGCCGAGCCAATAACAGATTGCGTGAACTTGTTCATAACAGCTAAAGCCAGCAACATGGTAACATCACATCCTAATTGCTTTAAAAACACCAAATAAAACTTTGTCATATGCTTGTGAAAAATTAACAAACGTAACGTACAGCTTAAATTTCTTCCTTCTCGCCACGTCACAAATCCAACGCAAAATCACAATATGCTCGAGGCATCCTCTCCTTGCCTGGCTACCTGCCTGTTTGCGGTAGGGAGTAAAGCATTTGTTAAGTCTGGCACTCAGCACCATGTCATAGAGCTTAGCAATGATGTTGATGACATTAATACCTCTATAGTTTGAAACCACTGAACGAGGACCTCGCTTGAACATTATAAATAGCTTGGCCGTGACCCACGACGATGGATATACAGCGGCTATGAACATACTATTTAACAACATTGTTAAAGTCATAATCTAGGCAGGTGGTAACAACCTGAAAATACCTGGTGGTACGCCATCGGAACCGCACGCCATGTTGCATTTGAGTCTTTTCACCTGGTTCAGTATCTCCTGCGGCATTATTGGGTAATCCAATACTAGCATATACACACGTTGTACAAATTGCCTATATTATAAGGTTCATAGGTTCCAGGAGGATTTCACATGTTTTCAAAGTGGTCTTTAAAATCTTCGTCAGTGGGAAGTAAAGTTACGCTTGACGCAGCTGACGTCACCTCCACTTCACCATGCCAATTAGCCTGTTCGCAGCTAGGGTCGTAGACTCCTATCAGCGCTAGAATTTTAAATTTTCTCCGCTTTTCTGGGGCAAAGGGGTGTCTTAGTTAATTTAGAAACCGATGTGCAGAAAAAATACGACATGAATTGCTGCACATGTGTATTTAAAATTAAAAACATAACCTTAATGTTATTATCCTTACTTACTGGTGCATGATAAGGCTTTGTTAATTGTATTATAAGATAAAGCTACAATTAGGTAATTATTATTTTTTCAGTAAGTATGAGCAGTAAAAATAAAATGATGTTGATTTCGGCTTATACATTTTATCTGAGTGTGTTAAAAAAATATTGGAAATCATTGTCACGTCCTATTTACGAAGTTGATCAGTGAAAAAAAATAAAACAGCACCGCTGCCAGACGTACGACGTAGTATAGTAAGCACCGTTAGGAAGACTGGTATCTATCACTATGGGAACATTTTACTTCTAATAAACCCTTGCCACAGCATTTGCAGCTGACAATGCCATCAGGAGTTGCTCTGAGTAGCCTGCTAGTGTTTGTTGTGGTTTGCCGCCAGTAGCCGAGGATATAGTTATCGTACTGGAAAAAATTAAGTCTGCGTCACAAAATTATATTTTCTATACATTACATGGATTTGCCTATTGTTTGGTACATTCAAATTAAAGTATGTATCGGTATACGCCCATTTAGGTCAGTAGAAAATGACAAATTGCTTGCCTTGATACAAATATAAGCTGTCTTAAGAATATCATCTGAAATTATGAATAGAGACTCAAACGATGTCATATGCCGTCAGACATCATGAGATTAATTGACTTAAATTTCAGACGCATTAATGTGCAATAATGCATCTGTGTAAGCTTATAAAGCTTGCCCGAAAGAGTATTTATTTTTCGGCAAAAATTAAAAAATCTGGCGCTGTCTAATATCAAGATGCTCACTGCGAACAGGCTAATTGATTGCTCGCCACAACTGAGCCTCGTCATTTTCCTTCAATAAACGTTCACACCTTTCAGCTGGATTATCTTCAAGGGCACGACTCTGAGCCTTACTGGTACATTTATATATCACACCACAAAAATCATTAATCTCTGCATCAATGTCACCACCAAACAAGGGCTGCCCACGCTGTGAATTGATCATGGTCTACGGTGTTGAATTTAACTGGACTTTTCAGTAGATTGCAAGTTAGTTTATTATGCAACACAGTGTGATCCCCTAACCGTGAGTTTCAAGGCTATTCAAGTCAGCACCGGGTGCTTTAAACACAACAGAAACAGGTGCATGGTCCGAAGGTTAGTCACATACTTGTTTCACTATATCAGAAGATAGCATACAAGAATCCAGCTCAGATATCCACACCTTGACGATATGTTGCTAGGGTACATCTTCTCATTACAACATAAATTATTCACAACTAGCAACTTTTCATCAATACAAACATCGAGTAAAGCATTATCATTATCATTAGGCTGAACCTGGTCAGGAATATCAGGGTAAGAGTTCTGACACAAACCAAGAGTAACTGGCAACTTACGCACAGCGTTGCCGAAGCGAGTATTCCTATAACCCATCACAATACAACCATCATTATTATACTGATTAGTTTTGAATTTTTCTTGTATACTACTTAACAAGGCATGATCAAAATATAGAGTCAGAGGGTGGAACGTAACACAATCTAAATACTACACAAGATTGCACCTATCACGCCTAATATATGATACATAACCAGGAAATGAGACGGGCAAGGATGTTTTGATTTCATATATCCCTATTATATTGCAATCAAGCAAAACTTTATATACACAAGATTTCTCTAATTTCGTTTTTACGCCATTGACATTCCATGATGTAACCCTGAGATGGTTTTGTGGTCGTCTTAAAATGAATGAATATTCCACTTATCAATGAACACTCCTTTCCTATTCTCAGGACGCTCCTTTTTGGTTGGCTCCGCTGTCCGCAGTCGCCTCCATTCTTCTCTGACTGTTGGATGAACATCCTTCTTCACGGAGATCTTTCCGAATGCACCATTTTGCTCCTTCAGCCTGTATGTCTTATCCAGAATCTTGTCTCTTGCATCCTTAGTGCCAACAGTAACCAGTATTGGGCGAGTGCGAGTACTAGCAGGGTCGTGATGCCCCAGCTTCTGGTGTGAGCAAAGCTCAATTAGATTAGTCTCCATGTTCTTCCTGTCAATGTTCTTTAGAAACAGTTGTTGCTGCATGATGACGTTCGCTTTTGACTGGCTCCAACCAACCATCCAACCAACCAACCAACCTTGTCTGCCCATTTTTGCTTCTATCCCTGGTCAAGGAAAACAGCAGATAGTTTTCGTCTGCTATGGAATGTTGTGCGCATGCGCCAACTCGAATTCACATTGCGAGAGAGATAGGCCGGGTATTGTTAATGCTTCTCTTCTACTTTATATTAAGTTCATGTTCTACCCACATACCAAAAGGCCTTTACGGTGACAACCACAGCCTTATGTACTGATCATGGTGACCTGAGTAGAGTAGGGTTCCCGTATGGGCTGGATTA